>JBBNBP010002609.1:0-49435 GCA_039737535.1 Lagodon rhomboides | reverse complement strand
AGACCAATTTCCCCCGGTGTTTAAACGGAAAAACCTAAACTAGTCTAAAAGTAAGAAAATACTCACAATTTAATCTAAAGGTTAAACTTTGTCTGAAAAATATTGCATAACATTTTAAAAGCAACGAATAACTAATGTCATCAACATCAGTGATGGAGCAACATTTGTCTAGGAAAACATTTCAGTGCAAAATCTGTCAACATGTAGTTTAAATGTGTACATATAATACAAATAAAAATACGTTTAACCAACGTGTATTCATGGTGCCGACTAGCGAATGTCGCACTTTCATCGCCTTGTTGACCAACATCACATGACCGAATTGATTGTCTAACACAAACTGTCTCGATATTGTACCTTTGGTCTTTCCCTGCTTACTACTACAGAACTATAGAACAACTACTATAGAAATAAAGCCAGAATACCTCTTAAATCACTGGATTGTGGCCTCGTCCATAACATGATCTTACTGAATGATCCTGCCATTTGCCCTTGAGCAGGCCACTGCTAACCTGTTTCTCGCCAGATGAATTTGGTTCCGCCTCGCTCCACTCATCCATCTGGGATCGCTCCATTGGAGATGTGTTTCAGAAGGCTGGGCCTTATCAAAAATCCTCGCATATGATTGGATAAACCACTTGTCTGTCGGAGCCATTTGGTAGATCAAGCTCTCGCCGAATCCGGTCGGGAGAAGGGCAAAAACATCGTTTCCACCAACAAAAGCCTTCAGATTCGTTCTCTGATGTTCTTTTAACGAAAAATATTGGGTAGATTGGACAACACGGATGAAATAGCAGCATCAATGTTGACGCTTGCTTCCTCGATGCGAGCCGCCATTGTTGTCTGAATCAAAACAGTCGCTTCTCCGCTGAGTCACATCTATGAAACTCCCGCCCGGCGGTGCTGATTGGCTCGACCTGAAAATCTGGTGCCGAAATCCCTCCCAACGGGAGCGATCCCAGATGGATGTGAGTGGAGCTAGGCGGAACGAAATGCATCTGGAGAGAGTCAGGATTCCCTGACAGCATAAACAGCACTGTTTTGCAGCTGCTGTTGACCTCATCCTGATCTATACAACATAATTATACATCAACAATAACCATAACTGCACAGCACCTTTCATATAAAGACAACAGAAAGTTGAGAAATCAAATTAAAAAATATAAAGATAAAAAGCTTAAATCGACGACTGATACTTGCATCTGGATGTGAAATAAGGAAGAGGAACACCTGCCCAGCCCAAACTCAGCCCTTCCATCCCCTGTCTGCTACTGACGCTGTGCATCCGGCATTAGCTTACATGCTACTAAAAATAGCGCCGGTGTCCTCTGGGTAGAGACGCGAGAGAAGAGACAGAAGACTTCATAACTGGGTTCGCCCGGCTGACAATGAGGCGTTTGGCAGCACCTCTGTTTTTTTTTGAGCCGGATGAGGTCGTGTGGTCATCGGTCACACCACTTTCAACATCTCAGCGTCAGTTATGAGTAAATGTCTCGCCATGACACGGCTGAAAAAGCTTCCTGGTCCCCTGGCAGAGCTCTTTCAGTGGAAATGGCCTACATGATTTCTTAATTTCCCAGACGTTACCTGCTTTCTGTGAAAACCACTTCATCAGTCGAGTAAAATAGTGTCTGTCTGAGAGTGACCAGCCCTAAAACAAGACCTGTTTAAGCCTGACATCTACTGGTGCAAAGCAGATTCTTAAGTCAGACGTTGAGCATCAGGACAACTTTATAAGACCTGTGTTGATGTGTGTGTGTGTGTGTGTGTGTCCATACCGACATTGGCGATGTAGAGCTTGTTGTTGAGGATCAGCGCCACCACGGCCGTCGCTCCTCCCGACACCTCCTGCTCCAGCTCCTTGAGACGCTCCTGGACCTTCTGGTTCTGGGACGAGTGGTGGAATGACACATTCTGACCAGTCAGAAGGAGACGAAGAGGAAAGAGAAAGATACGTAAAGAAACGGTGGTTGGAATTAACAGTCGGAGTAGGCAGATTGACGGAGAACGGGAGGAAATGAGACAAATGATCAAAGAGGAGGTGAGGAATAAAAGAGCGTTGAGGAAGAGACGAGAGGACGGGGAGGAGGAGGAAAAAAGAGAAACAGGCGGGAGGTGAGATGAAAAGGGATCAGAGATGAGTAAGAACACAAAAGAGAGCGAGCATGAAAGAGTCGGATAAGCGAACGAGACAAAGTGTGTGAGAGCGGAGGAAAGGAGATTAGGACTCTTCATCAGCCACCTCGAGCACCAAACAGTGACTAACATCGTCGCACAAAAAACACCCACAACCGCAATAATATCAGAACGCAATGTAGCGTTTTGTGAAGTAAAGATTGGAAAAAAGGAGGAGATGTGGCACAGAGAGAAAAAGATGGAGGGGGAGGAGGGAGAGTTGGATCCAGAGGAGGGAAACAGAGAGCAGCTTATCTAATGAAACAGGCTGATGAGCCCAATTAGAACATAACAAGCTCATTCTCCGATGGCCGAGCATTAGCTCCCACTGATGCCCAAATCTGCGGTTGCTATGGAAACCAGCAGAGAACTCCTCTCCTCAATTTTCGGCTTAATCTGTCAATATGCTCTGCAGTACGTGTGTGTGTGTGTGTGTGTGTGTGTGTGTACCTCATTGTGTGGCGGGAGGTAGTTGGACAGGTGAGCTTTCTCAGCCAGAGCGTCTCCTATCGTCTCAAAGTAGCTCTTCTCCACCACGTCGAAGGCCTGCAACCACGACAACATGCACATCTGGATGACACCGCTGCCAATTTATATAAGTGCATCGAGAACTGCTGCACAACATCTGACAACCACATCCATTGTTTTTTTAAGCTGCATTCAATGCTAATTTGAAAATACAAAGACAAGATATGTTTTCTGACTAACTTCCTCAGATATCATGTGACATTTGGAATTTGTGAGAGGCAATTTAGAGACACAGGTTCTGAGAGGTTCAGAACAGGTTTCTGTGTTTACAGCACTACAGTAACTGTAGCCGTTTTTATTCTGGGCAGTAATCCACCAATCTGCCGTCCTTTTGGCGGCTCGCTCCGCGGATTTAGACAGAAGGCGGCAAATTGGTGGTCTGTTTTGGTCCGCCAATTTTGCCCCTCGGAGGGTAACGTTACACTTATTTGCGCCTCCATTGCTGTGTAAATCCGAGGCGGCAATGTGGTGGCAAATGCTGAGATGGGCGGAGGTGTGGATGACGTGCACTGCTGCGCACCCACAGCCGGGAGTTTTAAAACCAGGAAACAGCTGATCACAGCAGTCAGTTCGTCTCTTCATCCACCAAGATGAGCAGCTGGAAAGCCGCTGAGATCCGGGAGATGCTAGCGTCTCCTCGCTCTCTGTAGCTGTCTCGGTTGTCCGCTTGTTGTTGTAGCGGCGAGCTAATAGCGGTCGCTACTTTCAAATTAAAAGCCCCCCGCTAAGAACCCAGTTCGAAACTCCGATGGGCTGCAATGTAAAGCTCTTATTTTGAAGACAAATTCGATCTGCTTCTCTTCACGCCCAACTTCCTGCTTCACGTCACGTCACATGTTGACGCCTACCAGAGGAGGAAAAGTGGAGGCTTTTTGGAAAAGGAGGAATATTACACCTCCCTTTTAGATAGACAAGGCGGCACATTGCAGCCTTTACCTTGCTGCACATGTGCCACGTTTTCTATCTAAAAGGGGCTATTGACATCAGAACAGACAGTCGACTGCTGCAGCTGCCAGATGCAGGAGATTTCCAGTAGATGCTTGTTAGGCGTAAAGGAAGTGTGTGCATAAATATAAAGTAGTTTTATGCCGTTTTTCCACCGACAGTACCAGCTCGCCTCGGCTTAGCGTGGCTCTACTTGGTTTGGTTTCAGACGCGTTGCGTTTCCATCTAGAATTAGTATCTCTTCAACGTGGGCGGGTCGTCATCGACGTGGGCGGGTCGTCTTCAACGTGGGCGGGTCGTCTTCAACGTGGGCGGGTCGTCTTCAACGTGGGCGGGTCGTCATCGACGTGGGCGGGTCGTCTTCAACGTGGGCGGGTCGTCTTCAACGTGGGCGGGTCGTCATCGACGTGGGCGGGTCGTCATCAGTGACGTACTTATCCACGCGACACATAAACAGGGCTAGCTGTGGGCGACGCAAAACACGTCCACCTTTTCATTTCCTGTCGCACCATCAAGCTCGTTCTGGATGCGTCTTCAGCGACAACACTCAGGAGCGTCTCCACCTCTGCCACGGTCCACGCCGTGTTCCTGCGCGTTGTTCCTTCCATGTAATCGCTGTGTTGACTGAACGCAGATGCTAGTTTTTAAAGGTAGCGGGCGTCAGGCTCGGACGTCGCGCTCATCATGAGTCGTCAAGTGGCGTCGCTTTCTGTCCAATCAGTGGCCGGCTGCCAGCTTACGTCACACAGAAGTATCAGCTCAGCTCGGTTGGAACTTACACGGAGGTGATACTAAAAAAAGTACCACTTTGGCAGGTACCAGGTACCAGATTTCTGTAATGGGAACGCAAGAAAGGCGAGCTGAGTCGAGGCGAGCTGCTACTGTCGGTGGAAAAACGGCAATAGAATGACCATGACCCCGTTTTCATATCATACACCCATCAGCTTCTCATCACACATACTTAGTGTACGTGTTTACCACCAATATACTTTTTTTTTCCTCCGCCAATTTTGCTGTACCAACTGAAGCTATAAAGAAAATTAGTTTGGAGATGAAACCTTGATATCACAAGTAAATAATAAGCTCGGTGACCTCACTGTCCATCAGTTAAGCTCGTGTGTCCCCTGTGGATCGACAGGACTGTCATATTGGAAGCTCTACTGACGGAGCTACAAGGCCTGCAAACACAGATCGTATCAGATGTGCGAGCTACAATATTGTAGGATGTTATATCTCTCATGAGGTTTGATAATTTCACCTGACTTCAGCAGAAACAGGACTTTCAGCTTGTTTTTCATAACCGTTTGATTAGTTTTAACAGTTATCCCCTTCTGCTTTCTGCTTTATAGAAGATAGAGGCAGCTTATTGTTCGACAACATCCGTGTCTTTGTGAAACAACTTGAACTTAAACATCTTTCTTAAACTCTCTATTCATTCATTACACAGCTATTTCTATTTTTTCCCCCCTTGTGTGCTTTACTGGGGATACTGACGGAGCTACACATTATACGGCTTGTTTTGTAATCCGTAACACATGAAACATGACATATAAACCCACACAGACCTGTGTGAGGATCCGCGGACGTCGTTGTCCGTGTGACTGGAGTTGAGCTGTCCGAGCAGCAGTTCGGCTGTCAGACACTGGGAGGCGAAGTTGGCCACCCTGCTGCCGTCGTAACCGTTAAACACCCCGTACAGGAAACAGCCGTCCTCCCCTCTGATTGGTGGAGACAAACAAACAAACATGTGGCTTCATTTTTACTTCAATAACAAGGGACAACTGTTCAAGCTGTTAAACACATTTCTCCGATTTAGCTTTTTGTACTTTCACAGCTAAAAAAGTGTAAAAGTTATTACCACTTTGGCAAGAAATGACTGACTTTGACGTAATATTTGTAAAACTAATCATCCAGTTGCACTTACATAATTTAAGTAAATGATTTGAATACAATTTTAACAGTAATGAGTGCATGATGCTATCAGCTGGTTGAACAGTAGATAGTTTGATAATGCTGCGTGTAACAGATATTTATTCACTGATGCTCACACAACTGATCCAAAAACGGTGAACACTGAATTCTGAATTTCTCTTTTCCCTTCCTTCTCTGAACGTACTGAGGGTGTTTCGGTGTCAGCGGCGTCTCACCTGAACCCGAGGTGTCCGTCCTCGTTGGTGTGGCTCTGAGTTCCTTTGCCGTCGGGTCCGTACACACAGTTGGGCGCCGTGCCGACGCCACACATCTGACACAGCGGCAGGTCATCCGTCCAGCTCTGATGCTGTCAGGTCAACAGAACACAGGAATGAGGGAAATGTGCACAACAACTGCGTTCTCTATACATTATAGCATAAGTAGTGATTAGGGCTGGTGAAAAAAATCGATTATTGATTAATCGCGATTATAATATTGACGATTATGAGTCGATTATTAAATTTCCAAAAATCGATTATTTAATTTTTTTTTAATTTTTTTTTTATTTTTATTTTAGTTTTTTTTTTTTTTTTTTAATTGTAATACAAACCGGAGTCCTCCTCTTACTGGCTGTCATACCTGATTGAACCCGGAGGTGCAAGGTATTACACAGCTGTCCTGTGACCACAGAAAGTTCCAAAGCCTCTGCATCTTTGTTATATGGAGAATAACATTTTTAACAGTGAAAGACTACATTAAAAACAAAGTAAAAAATAATAATTTGGATATTACAGTTACTCTATACAATATTGAAGGTGCTGTGAGGTGTTACTCAAAAGAGAAGTAAAATAATTCAGCAGCTGACTGATGTTAAATGGAATATCAATAATCGTTAATAATTGAATCGAGGCTTCAATAATCGGAATCGAATCGAATCGAATCAGGAAATTGGGCTGATTAACCAGCCCTAGTAGTGATGTGTGTAGATTATCTGTTTCTAAATCTGCTTGGGGTTCTGCTGCAGCGTTATCGTTTAGTTCACTCCAGGATTTGAGCTGATGACAGTGTAATACTTTGTAGATTAACTGTTAAAACCATAATGGAGACATTTAGTTGTTTTTCTGCTGGAAACCCAATTATCGCTCACCTGAAACCTTCTTATTACTCGATCAAGTGTTAGCAAATAGACTGCTACTTGACAAATAGGCAGATTTTCACAGTATTTTAACAGAATTCCATCAAATTAAGTAGTTTTATAAAACTGAAAACTGTGTTCCCTGTGTTTTCACATGGCCAGAATATCTTCCCTACTGTCTGTGTGAGCAGATGGTCTTCTGTTCTCTCCTTTTTCAGGTATTTTTTGCATTGTCAAGTGTGGTGTATGTGCACTTTTTGACACATTTCCCTTTGAGCTGACAACCTTCTCCTGTATATGGAAGTCTTAAAATAAACCTGTTTTGCCCTGGCCTACATAAAAACATTACCATACTCTATATTACTGTTTGTTTTGTGTTTTACTGTCACTGTGTAGCAGTCCCTTTGTTTAAATCTTGCTATCTTACTTTTGTTTTGGGCTGATTTTCAAAATCCCTCTGGACTAATTGCAGCAGATTCAGATCACCTGTGTGCAGGTGGGCAGACTGACTCCTGATTGAGGAGTGGAAGCAGCTTGGGACGCTCCCCTCCCAGCCAATCACGGTGCGACGACGCCCTGTATGTGAAGGCTTAAAACAGGTGGGGGAACGGCACCCAAGGGGGCTCATCCTGCATCTGTCCCTGACTCACTGAGAACCTCATCCTCTTAGAGTGCCAGCCTGAAACTCTGGTCTGTTTAGGCCCTGTTGTTTTCTTGGCTGCCCACATCATTCTAGTGAGGAAACTGTTTATTCTTGAACCCCTTGAACCTCTAAGCCCCTTTACACCATCAGTTTTGACATTTTATTTCACTGGGAGCACATTTCAGTTTGATTATCCCCTGAAGAGGCATTTGTTTATTGTCCAACTAGCGGACACTGGGCATCCCCTCCAGATTTACATGTTTATTTATATCTTTATGTAGGTTTGGCTGGCCTGTTAGCATTTTACTGCCAGTACCGCCACAACTGTGTGTGTAACAGGTTGACACCACTTGGCTTCAAACTGGGCAGCAGGGGAAGCACAAATGTCCCTCAGCAATAAATAGATGCTGAAGTGTAATATAATGTGTAGATATGTATTCCCAGACAGTTTCTATTAATTACAAAGATGATAATTATACATCCTGCATCTACTGTATGCAAGCATGCACATAATGTACTTCAATTTATTATTTTGCACTGTTTATAATTTCCATACACAACTTACTTGTGTTTAGCCATTGTATTTTGTTGGTCACCTACTTACATGTACATCATAGCACTGTTTGTTTACTTATCTCTTCATCTTTGTTGTCCCTGTTTTCAGCTGTATGTCCATCTCTATCTTTTGAAACTCAGTGTAAGTACAGTGAGAGCAACATCCCTTGTATGTGTGCAAAAACTTAGCGACCAAAGCTGATCAACGTAAAGACTCTACACCTTGACGACAGACCGACATCGTCTCTGCATGCTGACATGAACATGAGTGTCAACAAGGACGCAGCAGGCAGCGTTAAACGTTACTGTAACACCCGGAAAGAGCAAATGATCTATTTAATTAGTTGTAGCTTAAAAGTTAGCTACAGTAATTAACCAGTTCTGAGCCTCAGTTAACCCATTCATTGTGTGTGACACATACGACACTGCACAGTTAATACCAGTCGAATAAACGCCTCCTCCTCCTCTCAGTAATCCCAACTGTCCCTGGGTGATTAGACGCTAAGAAATCGCATTATTTTGAGATTAAAGTTGGGGTTAGCTAGCTAACTGTTAGCAAAACACTTCACAAGCTCAACTAAAGTTAGCTAGCACTAGCATCACTGAATGACACGAAATAACACACTTAAGTGAACGAAACAAACAACACGACGACCAGGGGAGATAAATGAAACAGGAACAGTCCTCCCGAGCAGTCCAGCAGTGACATTACAGGTAGGTGAGAGTGGTTAATAGCTCAGTTTTCACTCACGCTCTGCATCAAATTCCTTCGCTGGGCCGCCATGTTGGACGGGACTCGATGCGTTCAGGAGCCATCGTAAAATCCAAAAAACAAGCGTCGAGCGAACACACACCCACCTCTCACTGTATTAAGTGGAAATAATGTGTCAGAGGGGAACCCTCTGGGCCTTCTAGGTATTCAGTGAAGGCCTAAGTATAATTTTTGTGTACTCCAAATAAATGTATTGTATTATACATTTTTTACTTATTTATTTGTTTTTATTCACTTAAATAATATTAATAATTTGTAGATTAGGCTATTATAAACTTGGACTCACTTGTCTTGGCACACAGTGGGTTAAAATAACGGAACGAGAAATGGACCAATCACAATTTTTCTTCTGTTGGTATCTGGGTAAATGACTCCCCCCGCAAGGCCTTCACTCACAGCAGTGAAGGCCCGTGTAATTCAAGTGAATGTAGCATGAATTTGACATTGACAGGTGTCTTAGCCAATCATATTTCATTGAGTTGGGGGCGGGATCATTTCACAGCATCTTCCGGGTATTCGCGAATACCCAGCATATTCACCATAGATATTCACCTGACTTCGCGAGTTTACCCATGGTTCATAGCGGTAGTCGGTGTTTACGCTAGCGTAGCTGTCATGCTCGCTCTAAAAAACGGCTTTTAATAAAAATAAAGCGACAAACTGGACAAAAATCGGAGGGGGATACACAGTACGGATGTTTTAAAAAGTCGTGAGGACCGTTCTGTAACAGTGCCTCACCCGTCAGTTCTCACGGAGTTGGCAGATGACATGAAGCAATGGCCCGGCGTTAGCTAACGTTAGATCGACATGGTTAATTATCTTGTATTTGCTGAAGGTGTTGACGGCGAAGAATTACGCAATTACAAAAGCACAGAAGCATACAACTACCTGCACAGTAACAAAACAGGGAAAGTACTGTTGAAGAAACACAGCAGGTTTATATTTCTGAAGGCAGCAGTGGAGCCCAGCCAGAGCGCCAATCAGGCTAAACATACAGCGTGGCTAATGCTTAATAATAAATAATAACATAATAGTTCCGTGGGATTTTTATCGACAAGGTGGAAGAAGCAAACATACACTCTCTTTGGGGGGTATTTTGTCGTTTCTCTGAACTTAGTTGAGTGCTTCTTGCCATAATATGGATTAGAATAGTAGTCAAATAGGGCTATTCACTGTGTACAACTGTGCTACCTCTGCACAACACAACTGATGGTCTCAAACACATTAAGAAGGCAAGAAATAACACAAATAAACTCTTGGCAAGACACACCTGTTAATTAAAAACCATTCCCGGTGACTGAGAGAATACCAAGAGTGTGCAAAGCTGTCATCAAAGCAAAAGGTGGCTACTTTGAAGAATCTAAAATAAAAAAACATTCTTTTTTGTTTAACACTTTTTTGTTTACTACAAAATTCCATAAGTGTTCCTTCATAGTTTACATGTGTTCAGTATTAATCTACAATGTAGAAAATAATAAAAATAAAGAAAACCCACTGAATGAGAAGGTGTGTCCAATCTTTTGACTGGTACTGTATATGTGAAATAAGTCAATATGATTTGCTTGAGCTCATCCTCTGTTTTTTCAAGATGGTGGGAATTGCAAATGTGTTTTTTATTTGTTTCCAATATTCTTCAAACGATAAAAAAATTTTACCATCTATCATTACCAAATCGTGCCTTGTAATATACTTTTTGTGGAAAAGAATGAGCCTGATGTCCACTACAAAGGACAGGTTATAAACAATAAATCAATAATGTTTTTGAGAAAATTATCTTGGTAATACGTTTATTACATCCCAATTAATTAAATTATGTGCAAAAAAAAAATCTAATTATTAAAACCTTTTTTTCTTCCCGGTCTCAGGAGGATATGCTGACCTTGCATGTCACATGTAGGGCTCTGGCTATATTTTTATTGCTTTGTTTGATTTTTTATTGCCAATTGTGGCCCGATGGTCCGAGTGAAGGCCCAGGGTCCAGGGCCACGGTTCGCCACTGTAATGTGTTAAAAAAAAAAAATAAAAAACACTATAAAAGCATATAGTGTGGGTTCTGTGACAACTCACCGTTATGAAAAAGCTGGAAAATGTAACGAGTACAGTTTTTTAATTTAATTTTATATACATTTTTACGCAAATAATCCCATTATTCGCTTCATACATTATTATTAATTAACATCATTGTTTTTGGTTCAGCTGTTGACACCCATTTAACATCTTCCTACAAATGTCTTCCTTTCTTGTGCCTTTTTATTTTGGCGTCTAACATTCAGTTTACCAATCATTACAGACACCCAAATTTCCGACGCCCCTTCAAGGCAACACCCGTCTTACTTTGTTGTACTCGTGAATTTTATTATTTTTATTGCGAGATTATATAAATTCTCGACACGGTTGCTTACATAACACGTTTGCAGAGTTAGTTCATTGATAAAATAAAATAAATAAAATAAAAATGGAGGAAAAAATAAACAAGCAAACACCACTTCCGCCTTGTTGCTAGGTGGGATTTCTTTGACAACATCGTCACCTTGTGGTTTAAAAATAAACTACAACAGTAAACTGCACCTACGTGTTGCTGGTGGATGTTGGGCCTTATAAGCATTTTAGACATAATTTTGTCTTGATGACATTGGAAGTTTATTCAGTGAAACAATTAATGCCGTTATACCAGAGTAATTAGTATTTCAGTTTGCTCTTACTATATTCTAGTAGGCCTACAGTGAAATAAATATGATAATCTAATATAATAAATGGATTTTCAGGATGATGCTGCTAAATACATGCCTTTCATAAAGGTCTGGTATGCTTTTAAAGGTTATTATATACTCAGAAATTAAGAAACGGATTGGAATTATTTTAAAGTAATGCAGTCACTCTCTACCGAACAGCCTCCCTTTAATGCAATCCATTCTTTTGATCTACACGGTTGAGTAAAGTGAATTAAAGGAGTTATAAATATGCTTTATCGTTCAATAAATCAAAACATGTCGATGTAAAGTCTGCACTTTAAGTATAAAATATTGCCAGTGGAGGGAGACAAACCACATTTATGCGTCTCACTGCAGCAGATCAGTATAAATAAACTGAATGCAACTAAAACCTGGAAAAAATTTCAGACCAGTCATTCATATCTTTATCAGTATTTTCTTTATTTTTTATTGGTTAAAATCGAAACACGTCAAAAACATACATTTGTACACAATCGTTTTTTTTCTTAAATCGTACTTTTGCTTTTGAACAGATTTCACAAAGGAACGTCACACATGTTCTACGTCTACACGGCTGTACGGTATAAAGTATATATGTGGAATATATATACTTTGATAATTTGGTCACATTTTTTGTCGCTGTATTTTTTTATAGTTAGTGTTATTATCCCAAAATAAAAACATCTCCTTTAGCCTGGAAGCAAAATAAAGGACGAGGCGTGGAGGACCTCACCGTTAAATCTCATCACGACGACACTCAACAGAACATAGATCTTCTTTCTTTTGTCTTTTCTTTTTTTGTACAGAACTAGCATAATGCCCTAAAATAAAGCATGATCTTTTTTTTCTCCCCCCAAACACTCTAATATACTTAATTATAGATTTACATATATTTATAGAGAGATAGATATACTTTATTCTTTAAGAAAATGGAGCGATGCATGTTCATAAATACTCAGGAGGATCATCTGCAGATTGTGTTGAAGTAAAGTGGGACAGATAAATCACCTGCAGCTCTTCGGTGTGCTACACTCTTAGAAATAAGGGTTCTTCTACAGGGGCTGAGGTTCTACCTGGAACCATTTGCTTCTGAAATACCCTTTCCCGAAGAAACGGTTTTTCAAGGGTTCTTGGTAACACTAACGGTTCCAGTAAGAACCGTTTTGATCCAGAGAACCCTTTTTTTGGAGAAAGAGTTCTTCAGGGATTGTTGAAAGCATGGGTATAAGATCCTGTATGGGTTCTTTGTAGAACCTCTCATGGGGGGGTTCTGGGTGGAACCTTACACACACAGTTCTAGGTATAACCCTTTATGTTGGGTTCTAGGTAGAACCCTCCAAAAGGGTTCTTCTACAAGGGCTGAGGTTCTACCTGGAACCATTTGCTTCTGAAAAACCCTTTCCTGAAGAAACGGTTTTAAAAGGGTTCTTGGTAACACTAATGGTTCCAGTAAGAACCATTTTGATCCAGAGAACCCTTTTTTGGAGAAAGAGTCCTTCAGGGATCGTTGAAAGCATGGGTATAAGATCCTGTGTGGGTTCTTTGTAGAACCTCTCACGGGGGGTTCTGGGTGGAACCTTACACACACAGTTCTAGGTATAACCCTTTATGTTGGGTTCTAGGTAGAACCCTCCACCTTTATAAAAGGTTCTACCTTGAGCCAAAAAGGGTTCTCCTATGAGGACAAGCCGAAGAACCTTATATGGTTCTACTTGGAACTTTTATTTCTAAGAGTGTATGTCGTCTGTAGGCCTGCTGATCTTTGTGTCGTTCGGGATGCATGATGACAAATGCTTGTCTTGTTTTTTTGGTGTTTAAGGACAAAAACAAGACAAAACTCGATTAGCTTTCGCTGTAACGATGTATACGTAGGGTACACGTCGCCCTGTGTTCGTCGGATTTCGCTTGGCAGTCAGCACTAAGGCAACAGTCGAGGAAAGAAAATATAAAAATAAAAAGCCTGTTCTTCGGGGGAAACAAGAAAACACACACTGTCCCACATCCACACATGGTTAGAACCCAAAGGAGACTTTTCAGCACACACACAACACGCTCCCGTTTAACGAGTTGAGGGGAATTAGTTGCCAGATCTGCCACTGTCGCTTGTTTGTCTGTGCTGAGATCCTGTAATGCACCTCTCAGGAGTTTTGTCAGCAGGAACATGTGGTGTCTGTTTTAAGTGTGTGTGTGTGTGTGTGTGTGTGTGTGTGTGTGTGTGTGTGTGTGTGTGTGTGTGTGTGTGTGTCCCTATTAACACTGAGCGCAGTCGTTTTGCTGACCGACAGCAGACCTCAGAAGATGAAGGCGATGTGGTCCCGAGCATCGATCTGCTGCAGGGTGACCGTCTCTGCAGAAAGCCTGACCTCTCCCTCCTGTGTATTCTTTTAACCATAAACTGTTCCTGACATCTTCGACTGCATCGAGTGTCTACCTGCGTCCCACACCGACCCCCTCCCTCCCATGATACCCTGAACCCCAGCTGACACCTCGTCCGACCCGGAGAGGCTCCCTGTGCCTCCCACAATGTGAAGCGTTGCCAGTAAACCTCAGGTTTTATCCTTTTTAACAGACCAAATAAGTGAAAGGTATGAAATCAACACATTTCTCTCCTCAGCTGAACGCATTCATCGTTCCATCTACACACTAATAATCACCAGGTCAACATGATACGGCGCCGATGTAACACTGTTTACCCAGAACCATGGATGACAACGGGTTGTTCTGACCCAGTGTGAGTGCTACTGTTTACTTCACCATAAACTAAGTATGTTATCTACTCCAGCTCTTTTTAAACTTACTATTTGTTACTGATTATTTTGAATAATAAATGTGTCCTTTGCTGTTATGAAGCCACACACACATCGCTTTGTGCACTTAACTGTTTTAAGTAAATCTACGACAAGGGACTTTGATTTCTTTGCTGATCCCGACGACAGAGCAGCTTCGTTCCTGATTCTGCGAGAACCCTCAGTTCATCTCAGATCAGTCTGAATCTGACCTTGTGACGGGCGTTGAGACTTATTCATAATCAGTTGAAAGGTTCATGTAGAACGTTTTTTTTTAAAGATCGACTCCGGGGTGAGCGATTCTGGAGAAAGATCCAGCCAGGGATTTGACGACTATCTTTCTCCACAGTTGCTTACCGCACCTTTTAAGACATGCATCACAATTGTTTTGGTTTTTGCAGGGGAAAAAATATTACATTAAAATCCTTAAAATTACACCTCCTACTCCTGAATATATAAAGAAATTTGACTGCTTCACTTCCCTCCCCTACGTCACTGTAAAGTCCATCCTGTGTGATGTGATTGTGATGTCACTAATCGTGCTCGTAGCCCCGCCTCTCAGTATCAGATCTTCATTGAGCGCAGAGAAAATGTAGACTTTGATCGACGAGCTGTGAAAACAACCTTCTGCTGTCAAACTTGGCTCGTACATTATTCAACACAGCGAACTCAGACATTCAACTGCCAGAACAAGAAGAAGGAGATATTTCTGAGTGGAGGGAGACTTTAAGCTCGTCGGGTCAAACACTGGGTCAACAACGTTTACGTCAGCGCTGCGTCGACCCAGACTGGGGTTGATTTTGACCTGGTGATTGTTAGTGTGAAAGAAACCATACAAACTCCGCTCTAACTTAGGAAATACAGGCAACTTCACCCACACTCCCCCCAGAACATCTCAGTAGTCCTGACGCTGGTAGCCGCTGGAGCCGTCGAAGGCCCCGTCGCTGTTGGCCTGGCCCCCCGCTCCTCCTCCGCCTGGGCTCTCCACGTCGTCCCCGCCGAAGGAGGTGTACGGGGCTCCGGCTGCGTCCTGGCTGGGGTCCGTGTACTCCTGGGAGAAGAGGGCCGAGTCGGCCCCCAGCTTGTACCTCTGGAAGGCCAGGAAGGACTGGCCCGCCTTGGGGACGGACGGGATCGGAGACAGGAAAGGCAAAAGATGGGTGAAAAGCGGTGGAAGCAGGAGATGCGGCGGTGTTAGAGCGGGGAAGAAAGAAAGAGAGAGAAGGAAACATTGATTAGTTAGTAAGCTGGCGAAGCTTATTAGTTACTGTGAGTCATTTAGTCGGTCGGAGCGGGCTGGTTCTACAGGCGGCGGCGCAATTGTTCAGCTCCGTAATGAGAAACACCACCTCAGCGCTGCTCCGGTCCACAGAGGGACCCAGCAATTAAACCGCCTGCATTATTAAACAGCTGAGACCCTGCACTTCAAAAAAAACACCACAAATCTCACTTTTAGCGGATAAATCAAGAAAACAGGGAAAGCGGAAGCTGAAGACGGCGTGAGCAAACACAGACGCTCAGATGGAAAGAGACAAACACGGAGGGAGTCGAGTCGATCGGAGCGCTCGCAGCTGGGTTTTATTTACTGGTGTGTCTGAGCTCGATCTCACGCTGCAGCCTCGACTCCTTCACTCCGTCTCCGTCAGATATTTTATTGGGCGCAAAACAAGGCGATACATTCTCAGAAAAAAAGTTATCGTGCTAATTGTTTGATAAAATAACACAATTTACAGACTGAACCCTGAATATTTCTGACTTTGTGCTCAAACGGAACATTTTCTAATCTAGCATTAACGCAATAAAAGTGATTTACGACCCAATAACATGCACGGCTCCGAGCCGTAAAAAGTCCCATGAATATGCAGTAAAACAGTTTGATGCTTCAATTAAATCGTCTTAAAACTGCTTAAACTGTGGAGTCAATCTCGGAAAGCCATAAAAACAACCAATCTACCTACTGAACTCGATAAAACAGTCACGAGGAGGGGAGAGGCATCGGACGAGCGTCGAGAGTTACAGCGGAAAAAACTTTGAAAACACAACACTGGAGAAATCAAAGGATGGGTTTGACATTTTGGGAGCACGTCTTCACTCTTCTGGCAGAGAGTCAGACGAGACGATTGATGCCACTCTAACGCCTGTCGATGCAGCGGGTGCAGCGGGGATGCAGATTTTTGTGGGCCAAGCCGATAGTGAGCGTCATCCCCGGTTCCCAGACAAAATCAAAATGCAGTGGGGATCTTTATTTTTTCCATTTTGAATTACGGCAGAAAACAGGCTGTGTGGCGGACAAAAGTTTCTGATGCTCAGATGTTCAGTTCAGCAGGATAAACCCTCCAAATGAACACCGCTTTCTTGATTTCTGAAGCGTAAATGCAATCATTAGACGTAAAAGAAGCTAACGTTATGCTATAGACAAACAACCACCAACAACTCGGAAGGTCACAGAAGATGTTGGTACATGAGATGCTGAGCTGATGTCGTATGACGATGAAACATGGCGGACCAATGTATTGTAAAGTCATTGTATCGTTTACTTTGTGCTTCCTCGTCACTCAAGTACTGGAAACGACTGTCAATGATAAAATGCAAAACAACTTCTGATCGGTGTCCGTGTAGAATCCCCCACATGATAACGACTTCCTCACCCTGGAAACGGGATCGTCCGAGGAGCGTGTGAACGCAGCATCATTGCTGGTGTGTTTTAATGTGGCAGAACAACACGTGAAAGTCTTTTACAGTTGTGTTAAGCACAGACCGAATTTCAGGCATCTGACCAAAAGACCTATGTGACGTTGAGACCAAGGGAAGTGCAAAAATGCCGACTCGTTTCGGGGTATTGGGATTCGTTCCTGCAGCAGCACCCTGTATGAATCTGGAGCCAGCAGCTGGTGAGCTTAGCTTAGCATAAAGAAAAGAAAACACTGGAACCAGCGAGCCTGGCTCCGTCTAAAGGCCCAGAACATTCCACCTTTTAAAGCCCATTCGTCAACGTGTTGCATCCCTCTGCCCCGTTTGACCCTGAAGTCCCGTCACTACAGGATTTTGCTGCTCATGGCCAAGAAATGATCTGGCACATCCTCCCCACGACACTGCGACGTGTTGTTTTCACACAGGGCCTTTTCACAAATCAAACACATGAGCTATGACATCTTAACAAGTGAGCTTGGATGGATTCAACCTGTTTTTCAGCCTTTATGCTAAGCTAACACAACCGGCCGCTGGCTCAAGTTTCATGTTCGTGAGACGTTTCAGTCCTCTCATCTAATAACTGTGTTCCTTAAATACTGAATACTGAAACAAGGAGAAATAAAACACTTTTACAGCTTAAAGCAATTCCACAAATGTATAAAAACTCGTTACAAATCTCATTCTGAACCAAATCCTTTCATATAAACCCGTCAATTTAATACTTCTGACCCCTACGGTGAAAAGGTAAAGCACCAATCGCTCTGTACACCTTGGTGATGATGAGAAGAAGTGATGGCCTGCTGTGGAAATCAGGACTGCACTTGTTTAAAGGCTTATGGTGAAGCTACACCCGTCATACACCCAGCAACCCGAACCCCAACTGAGGTTTCTGTGGATTAATATCAATTTAATGACCCAACACTTTAAAGGTAGGAGTGCGTTTGCATGCTTTTCGCTCGGTTTTTCAATCAAAGACATTTATGTGAACATGTAATTCCGGTTTTTCGCCCGGAGAGATTTTAATATTCACGTGGGCAGGAAGCTTTTATTTCCAAAACAGATGACAGGGGATTCAAGTAGGTGTTAAAGGCCAGAAATCTCAGCATATTGGCACAATGTGACTGTTGAGTCATACGTATTGATCAAGGATTCGAATCAACCCACCTGCACATACATTATCATCATAAACGTGCTCGTGGTCCGGAGATGAGTAATTGAACTAGGGTGGGCGGAAATATTCAGCAACACGGTGCTGGAAACAATTGTTCTCCTCACACTCGGGTTACAAACACAGTCGCTTCCAGCACCATTCCTTAAACAAGTGCAGCCACAGTCAAGTAAACGAGGAGTGTGTGTGCGACCAGCTGTGGAGGGTTACGGCAGCAGAAGAGGACAGAGCGGAGTCAGACAAGAGGTTGGTTGGGCTGAGGGGGGAACAGCTTGGTGTACTCCTCTTCGAACGACACGTTCTTTAGCTTCTCCATAGAGAAGAGAGTCTGAGCGCCCTGTTGGAACAACATCCACATGCGTATGAGAACACGGAGCACAAAGAGAAGGTGGAGGAACAGTGGTGACACATTTTAGAAAGAGCAAAAGTGACCCGGATATTAGGTCTTCTTACGCCATCCACAGCACCCGCCTAATGGCAGCTGTTGTGTCATGTTCTGTTATGCCGTTTTTCCACCGACAGTACCAGCTCGCCTCGCCTCGGCTCAGCGTGGCTCTACTTGGTTTGGTTTCAGACGCGTTGCGTTTCCATCTAGAATTAGTATCTCTTCAACGTGGGCGGGTCGTCTTCAACGTGGGCGGGTCGTCTTCAACGTGGGCGGGTCGTCATCAACGTGGGCGGGTCGTCATCAGTGACGTACTTATCCACGCGACACATAAACAGGGCTAGCTGTGGGCTACGCAAAACACGTCCACCTTTTCATTTCCTGTCGCACCATCGAGCTCGTTCTGGATGCGTCTTCAGCGACAACACTCAGGAGCGTCTCCACCTCTGCCACGGTCCACGCCGTGTTCCTGCGCGTTGTTCCTTCCATGTGATCGCTATGTTGACTGAACGCAGATGCTAGTTTTTAAAGGTAGCGGGTGTCAGGCTCGGACGTCGCGCTCGTCATGAGTCATCAAGTGGCGTCGCTCTCTGTCCAATCAGTGGCCGGCTGCCAGCTTACGTCACACAGAAGTATCAGCTCAGCTCGGTTGGAACTTATACGGAGGTGATACTAAAAAAGTACCACTTTAGCAGGTACCAGGTACCAGATTTCAGTAATGGGAACGCAAAAAAGGCGAGCTAAGGCGAGGCGAGGCGAGCTGGTACTGTCGGTGGAGAAACGGCATTACAAAACCCTGATTCCAAAAAAGCTGGGAAATTAGCTCATCCTTTTTGATATATATTAAAATGAAAACAGTACAAAGATGATGTAGGAGGCAGCAGTTTTAGCAGCGCATTTCTGGGACACTTGCTTTTTCATGACTGCACCACCTACCCTAATTGGCTGACCGACAAATGAATTAAAAATGAATTAAACTTAGCATTAGCTCAGCGTAATAGTCTTCAAGGCACAAACAAATCATCTGCTAGCTTAAATAGCTTGCTGCAAAATGAACTATACACTATTTGTGTATTTGTTTCGTGTACATGAACCTGGAGTGGAATTTTGGCGAGCCCGACTATGTGTTTTATATCAACTTCAGGAACGCTCAAAAACACGTAACAGGTGATGGTACCAGGCTCGGTCTTTCACAAGCAGGGATGGGGCAAAGTTCACGGTACATGGGCTCAAACAGTTCATGTGCAAATACAGTGTCCAAGCTTTTTTTGGAATCAGGGTTGTACGCTGAGGTGTGGAGGCCCTTACCCAGGTGAAGATGGAGAAGAAGGAGAACGTGATGGCTGCCCGGGCAGCGTCCCCTCCCTCCCTCAGCGGGTTGTCCTCGTGCTTGGCCACCTGCCACTGGTTCGCCAAGAAGCAGAAACCCACAAACCACATGAAGGACCAGAACGCTGGAGAGAGAGACGGAGACAGAGTTAGATAATGATCAATGTAAGAATCTCAATCACATACAACATTTTGTTTTCACCACTTTTTGGACTGTTCAAGAAATACTTATGACTTTAGACTTTTTTGGGAAACGCTCCTCTTTGCTGTCATACTGAGAGTTAGATGAGAAGATTAATACCTTCGTCTGTCTGTAAACTAAATATGAAGACTGAGCCGGCAGGTGGTTAGATTAGCTTGGCAGTACACAAACAAAGATCTTCTCATCTCTTCAAGTCTCTGGCAAGAAAGCAAATAATCATATTTCCCCGAGTGTTATAAGATTCCTTTCACAGAATAAATCCCCCACATTTTTAGCCACTAGTTTTCATTGCTGAACCATCAACAATATATTTTTAAATATAGTTTTGTGTAGTTTTTGTAAGCCACCTGTGACATTTGCCTATATTTTGTACTATATGAATAACATACTTCAAGAAAGCTAAACTGCAACAGCTCGAGGTCTTGTGGGAGAGAATTAAATTGTGTACTATCAGCATAACAATGAAGAACACGGAGATAATTGAGAATCAGTTGAAAACAACAAGGGACCGAGGATAGACCCCTGTGGAACTCCATGTAAAATCAAAGACACAGCAGAGATACGTTTTCTATGCTGCTGTGGAGTTGATGCAACTCGAGGAAGATCGAGATGTAAAAGGGATTCAGTCTACTGCAGTAGGAAGTGTTCCAGTGGGGAGAGACAGACTATCAGAAACATCCAGGTCTGATCAGGACACATGTTCCAGACGTTCACTGGTTTCAGTGCGGTGAAAAGCACTACGACTACAACTTGGAGACAGAAGGAGGAGAAAGGAAAGCAGACAGAGAGTACATGAGTGATGAAACCAGGGAAGGGGAATCTTGTATGTGACAGCACCGGCCTCATTAACCGACTCCACGCTTTACTATCCTGTCATCAAGTCTGAGTTCACTGCAGTGCAGCAGCGACGGAGAGGAAGCCACTCGCAGGAACACAAAAAGCACAATGTCTCGGAGGATTGTTAGCGCCAGAGGAGCACTCCTCTACTTATATTCCCTCTCACGGCTCCTCTCCTTTTGTTGTGAACATAACCTAACAATCTCCGAGAAGTCGTTTTTCTTTTAGAGACGCTCTCTGAGGGTGGGGGGGATTTTGAGGCTTTTGATCAGCTGGGAAAATCTGTCAAGGAACGAGGGAATAAAATATGTTCTGTGATCAACACAATCTCATGCAGCCTCACCGCGACACTGGTGTGAAAGAGAAGAGATGTACGAGTTGGGAAGAAGGTAGCGCTTGTGGATGCACAGCATAAATTAGTACGACGACAGCAGCAGTATAAATCAGCTGTACGATCACTGGACTGTTTCTCTGGAGATGATTTCCCTAGTTTAGGGCCGACATTTATTTATTATCGACTATCACCATGCAGTATTTTCTACAATATCACACAGCTGTTACGGCATTTTCGGGCTTTTAGTTTGAGAAGAAAATGCACGTGGAGCTGTGATGGCTGCGGAGGCAACGCAAGCTGATATTTGAAGACGAGGGGAACCGGTGACAGACCAGCTGTTATGTTTCCAGAGTGCCCATCCCAAATCCCTGAACTCTGAAGAGTAGATACCCCTCACCAGTAACTGGAATCTGAAATGCGGATTCCCCGACCACAAATTTTAGATATCACCCACGCCTGGATTCAACACCAGAAGGCATAAACAGTAATTACTTAAAAAATAGAGATTAAATATCTCTGATTTCAGAGTATTTCTTAACTTTCCAAGAACTGCCAGGCTCATTATCCTTACGCTGCCTTTACACTTCTGCAACTGCGTAATGCGCTATCCAACTGCGTAACCACGGAGACCCCTCGAGCCCTCATAGTTCTCCGTCGTGGTGCCGGATACGCAATGCAATTTCCCGCCCGATCAGTAGGGGTAGCCCTTGCCGTCATCGCCGAAACGCTACGAGCTGCAGGACTGCTGACCAATCGTAGCCCTTGCCGTCTCCGTTGTCGCTTGACGGAGTGACGGACACTTAAAAAGATATTTCGTGCCGCCGGAGACGACGGAGAGGCTCTCCGACTACGTAGAGGGCTCTCCGCGACCTACGTACAGCACTTTACGCAGTAGTAAAAAATTAGGCTTTACAATAACTTCCCTGAACTGTTTTTGTTGTTAAACATTATCAGCCATTAAATGACTGAAGAGTAACAGATGACAATGTGCTCTGCTGCTTTTTAGTCTCTTTTCGACTCCTTTGTGTCCAATAACATTCCAATAAGGATAATAATTGTGTCTGCTAAATTCACTCCAATTCTTCCAATTACATTCTAATAAGCCAATAGTACCGCAGGGACCGGGAGGCAGGCGTGTGTCTCAAAAATGTCCATGAAATCTGAAATCCTCGGGCCACGTACTGACCCATCAGAGTTGGTCGGTGTACACTTTGAGGTCAGGAAATCTCTTCCTGTAAGCCGTGGCTGTTGATGGCACATGTGCTCTGTAATTGCCTTGTTGTAATTTATTTTATTAGCTTTTAAACGTTATTGCCTCACAAGCGGCTCACTTTATGAATCCGCTTTGGAAAAAGAACCATTCAGCTCGAAATTATTTGTCCCAGGTTCATTCGTATCGGTTCTGCAGCACACAGCGTTCATACATCCGTCTCTGTGTTGATGCTATGGAGTGAACATTAATTCTCTTGAGGAGCCTTTCTCTGCTGTGCGTGGGAGGCGAATACAGCGAGAAAACATTACTGCAGTTCAGATTTATTTAAAATGCATGGAACAATGGTTTATTTTATTTTTTAAACCCAGTTTGCTTGTCTTTTATTGTGGTAGGTGGCTGGTGTTTACATGGTTATTATTCAGCCTAGTCTGTATTTGTAGAGACTATTTCAGTTGTAAATGTGTCGAGACTCTTGGGGGTTTACCTGACAGTCCGATATCGGCCAGCACCGCCTTCTTACGGTCTTTGACGCTGCTGATCTGGGGGAAGTACACGTCCAGCGCCAGGAAGGCCACGCAGCAGAGGAAGGCCATGGAGCCCATGAAGACGCCGTAGTTGCAGGCGTTCTGGTTGCGGTTGAAGATGCAGTACTCCTCCACCTCGTTGGGGCGGTTGATGTAGCCCTCGTTGGCGATGCAGCCGAAGATCACGATGGAGAAGAGCTGCAGAGGACGGGAAGAGAAGAAGGGATGGGACGGTGAGAAGAGGAGCGATGTGGTCTTTGTGTCGAGACCTTTGGACCGCCATTAAACAGGAGACAGTTTAAAGACGTTTGGTCCCAGACATCTATCTCAAGGAAATTGAATCGAATGCAACTGGATTTGGTTTTTGTCTTGAAGACGTTTCACCTCTCATCCGAGAGGCTTCATCAGTTCCTGCTCGCTTGACTAGGCTGGGACTAGTCCAACTAGCCGGTGTGGAGGTCCAGCTATTTAACCTCTCAGGAGGCGGAGCACTAACGAAGTCGAAACCAACTTTCCACCATCCCCAACGACCAAACTAACGACTGTCGTTGGCAATAATGGAGCACATACGACCCATAGACATCAGTGGCCTTGTGACCGCCTCCTAAGAGCTTAAATAGCTGGACCTCCACACCGGCTAGTTGGACTAGTCCCAGCCTAGTCAAGCGAGCAGGAACTGATGAAGCCTCTCGGATGAGAGGTGAAACGTCTTCAAGACAAAAACCAAATCCAGTTGCATTCGATTCAATTTCCTTGAGATAACTATGACCTGGATGAATGAGAATATTCACAAGCTTGTACCAGACATCTGTTTGTTTGTTGGTTGGCTGATGGATTTGTTGGTTTGTCAGCAGAATTACACAAAGATGACACAACAGATTTCCACCAAACTTGGATGGAGGATGGGTCTCAGCCCAGAATGGACCCCACTTAGTTTTGGTGAGGATCCAGTTAAAGGGACAGGTCTAGGAATTATGCCTAATTTCTTTATCACTGCGAAAAAGGGTGTTTTTGGACGTTCTCATTAATTTCTCAGAGAACATGTTGAATTAAATTCTGCAATTCAAACGTGAATCCAAATATCAGTCCAGATTTATCAGATTTAAATATTGTAAATCTTAAAATATACAGTATTTGCATATTTGGAGACAGTAACAACTCATAATGGAACATTTATTAACCATTGTTTGTTTGATTTGAGATAAAATCAGCAGCAAATTACAATTTTTGCATTATCTTTTTTTTTTTACGCTGCAGATAAATACATTTTTCTTCCATAAAAGTTTATGATATCATCTGGGATTTCATCCCATCGTGAAGCTTTATTGCATTTTGATTTTCTTTGCTGCTGTGTTCGTAAAAGAAAGGAGCCCTTTGACAGTCCAAAAGAATCCCACCTGCTGCAGTCAGACGGTATATTTAGACTGACCGGGTAATTCATGAATAATAAGAACATGTTTCAGCGCGACGCTCTCAGCCCCTTAATGTCACGACAACCCTGCGGGGGAGTTTTATGAATAATCGCTCACGTCCCTTTTCAAACAGTTTGCGCTCAGCGTGCTGCTGGGTTTTCTCTCCAAACACGAGGTTCGACTGTAGAATCGTGTGCCTTCCTCTGCGACAATTCAGCACGACATCTATACTGAACACACGGATATGATAATCACTATTGGAAAACCAATACCTACATTTGTTCAGATCTGATTTCTATTACAAAGATTATTGTGCCTAAGTGTCCAGGAACTACAGATGCAAATGACCTGGTGTCATTTATTAATATGTGCGTAGCCCCTTCCATTTAAAGTCAGGTCAGTCAAGAAGCATCTTCAACCATGTAGCACAGAACAACACACTACACCTACACCGTATCTTAAGGATCATGCATCTCGTCATACCAGCATCACCTCATCTCCGAATGCTTCGGCAATGATCCGCTTGGATGTCAACAGGAACGAGGATTTCTCCTCTGCCAAGTGAAAATTGTAATTCAGGTGGAAACCAACTTCTTTGAACAAACTATTCCTCCTTTTTTTTTAAGGAAAAGTTTGATATATTTGGGGAGATACACTTATATGCTTTCTTGCCAAGAGTTGTACAAAAAGGATGAAAACAACAAAACACCAGCAGCTAGCAATTGATGATCTTTAGAACCGATGCTAAACAGAGCAAGCCGAGCTATTTTCCTGTTCTTGTACTAATAATAATTTCCCTAAATGCTAAACTATTGTCCGATACCTGGCTCATATCGTCTGTTCTGACCATCAGAACCTCACAACCTTCACCGTGTTAAATCACCTGCATTAGAGATTAAAGCATCCTTGTCCAACACAAACCAGGAGTGGCTCTTATGATAAACCCAAAACACTTTACCAAATGCTCATAAACATCTGGAGGAGCTTTGAGTTTTATTATTACCCTCAACCTGCAACAACTAAATGTGTCGGCCACTTGGGGTCAGCAGAAACACAACATGCCATAGAAACGTCATCTCTTGTTAGTTGATATGGTGAACTCTCTGTTGGCTCTATTTCTGGTTGTCTGGCTGCTAAATGCTCAACTACAGAGTTATCATTTTGTTGAAAACAACATCACCAGAGTCGTAAGAGTGAATCAGAGCAGTGATTCTGTGGGTGAGACAGCTGAACCTCAAGACAAATGTCTTGTGGATGATGATTCTCCCATTTTTTTTCTTATTATAAAGATTTAGACAATCACTACGTTACCGCTTGTATTTTGTAGGGTTTGAAAACGTCAGGATATAACAAATAACCAGTGGTAGCATTAAAAACACACCGTTGTGCACCGCCCTCCGGCAGATCAGATGTGATGAACCTGAGATCAACTGAGCTGATGTGACACTGATGCGTTTCCACGTGCGGAAACGACTCTTGATCGTATAAAACCCTTTTTTAAACCGAATGTGTTTGATCCTGACGGGGTCGGTGTGTCTGAGGCGGTGAAGGAGCGAAGACGGCGACAAAATGGAGTCAATCACACTGCAGGAGGAGGTCACGTCCGATCCCTCGCTCCTCGTCCTCCCTCCTCTCTTTATATTTTCTTCTCCTCTCCTGCCTGCCTTCGCCTTCGAGGAGCGGAAACGCAAAAGGGGGCTTCGAAATGGAGTCAATAACAGGAGCAGGTTACTAAGATACCATCTAATCCCTCTCTGCTCTCCTCTCGACCTGCACGGCGTTACAGAAAAACACCCGTAAACACGAGACCACACGCGTACGCGGCGCCCACGGTGTCGGTGTTCCACCCTGCAGTCAGTCGACTTTGTACTTCAGCAGATCAGACAACTCCATCCGACCGAAGCTCCGGGGAGCTCGTTCTGTCTGGACGAGAGCGAAACTGTGTTTTTATGTTTGTCTCTGGATCTGAACCGCGCTGACTGACGAACTCTGAGTGTGTGTGTGGGATTGAGAGGAAGGCGAGAAGTGAACCTCGGGGTTGGCGAGCTCGCTTGAACAGTTTACCCAGCTGTTGTGTCTCTGTTTGTGAGACAAATGACAGCGGTACAAAAGGCCGAGCGCACAATAGACGGCGCATCCACTGACAGCTCAGACCGTGAAGGCCAACAGCCAGGCCGGGAGGAAGCGGGGTGTCAGTCATGACGGGGATTATTTGTTTTCTTTGTCTTTTTTCACTTTTTTTTCTTCTTTATCTGCTTTCAGAGCTCTTGTTTCCACTGTCTGGTTCACACTCGGACATTTTCACCGCTGACACCGAGGACTCAACATCTGAAGTGTCAGTGGAAGTTAGAAGTTAAGTCTAAAATCAAATTAGATTTCTGAGATTTAATCCATTCGACTGTGAGACGGGGAAAAACATAAAGTCACCTTGCTTTGATATCGTATCATACTTTGAGGGAATTCCCTGCTCTCCATGCCTGACTTTGTCCCAGTGCTGGCCTAGTTAACACCAGTGAGTGTGTGTGATGGTGTTTGAACATCTTAGGCTTTATCAGAACAGACAACCGCACGTGGTGGAGGACCCAGATGCACGGACAATAGACAGGAGGTTGCAGGGATTAAAAGAAAAGGTTCAAAAAAAGGTGACATGAACGTGGAATGGCCTGATAAACACCAACAACAACTAACGTCAACCACAAACAAACACTAAGGACTACAACTCAAACAATGAAGCGACAAGGACAGAAACAAAAACCCAGAACTTAAATACCCAGAGACAAACGAGGGAACGAGGCACAGGTGAGACACAAGAGGACAGGTGCAGATAATCAAACAGAACAGGGAAGACAAGACGTGGAACACAACTACTAGAACTAAACACAACATGAAATAGAAACTTGACAAAACAAACGTGACAATTACAAATGTTGCAGCATTTTGTTGGTTGCCACTGAAAATTAGAGCATAAAGCATTTTAGGAGACAGGATCAAAATATTATTTCATATGTAATGAAAAAAAAAAGTCTCCAAGTCTCAAAGACCTCAAGAAGAACTTTCTATATAAACATGCAGTACGCTCATTTTCAGGTCCATTTTTTCATTTTAGGTGTGTACTAGAAAATGTTCTCATGCTTTTATGTTCAAAAGCAACTCATTTTTCTCAAACAGTCCATTGCTGCAGCACCTCTATTCATCTCCTGTCTCTTTAAGGCCCCTCCCCCTTCCTGAAAGGCCCAGTGTGCTCTGATTGGTGAGCTCCCACAGGCCTTAGCAGGCAGTACAGTTGTGACATCACAACGTTACATCAGTCCTCACGGCTCGTTTGAGAGCACAGATTCTGAATACAGACTGTGTGCATTTCTCAGAGGATTGATGATTTGATACTTTAAAGGTATTTATCGAGCACCCGGACCTCACTTTGTACAATTTTGGACATTTAAGTGACCTTCCGCACTACAAAACATGGCTGAGCAGGGAGAGAGCACGCATCACAGTGAGTTTTGACAGCCGTTCATCTCACTGATGAAGTAACGCCTGAGTCACTCGTATTAATCAGCACTAACACAAGTGACTCAGTACTTTACAGCGTATGTGGTCATTTTGCACCACGAGCCCGTAAACACATCGCTGATTCGCCCCTCTTCGGACAAGATCTGAGCTTTCTAACATCGTGCGGAGACGAAACATGAGCTGGCATTTGGAGCCTCGGTGTCAAACGGGAACAGTTTGTTAGCAAGCATGCTCAACCTCCCTCCATCCCTCCATCCCCCCTTCTCCTTCTCTGCTCTCCGGTCGGTCTCGGCCTCACACTCTCCGGGAAAATAAAGGACGCGTCGGTCGAGGATAGTAACACCTCCAACCCTCCCCTCCGCGTACCTGCAGCCCCTTTTTCATTAAAGAAAGAGATGATGAAGAGATGGAGGAAGGAGATGGAGGGAAGCGTCGGGGGCAGAAGGGGTATGGAGGCGGTGCTATTTTTAGACCGGCTGCATCATCGCTCGCTGCCTCCCTCCCCCCCTCGTCTTCTCCCTTCTCCCCTCGTTACTCGCCCTGCCTCTGCCCACGAGCGCTCTTGAGAAAAATGAGCGTGCTCCGACACACACACACACACACACACACACACACACACACACACACACTTGCTTTGTCCACTGCTTCACATGCCCGGCTTTCTTTAGGGTCAGAAAGCACAAAGTCACACACACTCAGAGTCGATCACATGATGTCGGCGGGATATAAGATGTTCTTTATCCTCAGAGGAGTCAGCTAACGAACCTGTGCTCCAAATAATCACCAAGAATGTTTCAGTCTCGAGACCTTCGGGGCGAAGTCGAACACTTAAAGATCATCTCTGTCCCTCTCTCGTCCTTCATCGGGCAAAACTACAGCACAACTTGAAGTTAGTCTTTGTGTATCGGCACAGCGAGTCTGCCAACTCACTCAGCTGAAGAGATTTATTTGCCTGAAAGACTTTTTCGGATCGATTTACTTGATTTTTCTGACTTTGAATGAAACTCTTCCCTAAAAATAACACATTCATACAGTTAACGACATGCAGCTACTTTGTATTATTTATATTTCTTATGATTCTTATGATTGATATTAATGTGAGGAACTGTTTCTGGTGTATTTGGTGAAGACATTACAACAGCAGGATGTACAAAATGTCACGCTTGTGATGCTAACAGGTACTGTTGCTATGAAATCTCCAAGGATTTCCTTGGAAAACTGCAACTGGATTTGGTTTTGTCTTTGAAGACGTTTCACCTCTCATCCAAGAGGCTTCATCATGACGATGAAGCCTCTTGGATGAGAGGTGAAACGTCTTCAAAGACAAAACCAAATCCAGTTGCGTTCGATTCAGTTTCCTTGGAGATAACTATGACCTGGATGAATGAGAATATTCACAGGCTTGTTGCTATGAATGTGTGAAATCCAGCAGTTGAATTACATGATTGCAATATAATTTCCCAGAAAGACAGAATCATGTATCCTGAAGGTTAAGCAGATATTTGAAGTTGCTAACGCTAACCTGACTTAGCATTCAAAAGACTAACGTGTCCGTCCATTAGAGGTGTCACGATTCTCCAAATCCTCGATTCGATTACATTTTCGATTCTAAGGTCACGGTTCGATTCGATTCTTGATTTTTACATGTATTTTTTTTTATGACTAGACTTTTATGCAATATAATATCTGACCTTTGTTCGCAATGAACCACACTACAAGCCGACTGGACGTGACGTGGGGGCGAGGCAGCATCGACGATGCTTTTTTTTAATTCCAAGTTCGAGATTGTTCGAGATTTCGGTCGATTCCGATTTAAAATCGAAATCGTGACATCCTTACCGTCCATATAAATCAATTAGTACAATTCTGAAAACATTTTGTGTTTTTGTTTAGCACGGATGTCACTCACTTGGTACCTATTTTTTGCAACTTTGGAATAAATCTGACATTATTCCTTCAGTGAATCAAACTCATTTGTTCAAAACGTCCCTCTCTTCTCATTAACGCAGGAACAAAATGACCCAAAAACACATTTATTGTAACTGCAGTATGCATCACTGCAGTAACCTTTGCATCACATTGTCACACATTTTACCTTTTATTAAAAAATTGCAGCATCGACAATTTGGACATTGCACTCGGCAATATCGCGATGAGTAGTTTGATAAATTGCCCAAATGCAAACTGTTTCCGTCCACACGGAGGCTGTGGAACATGTAAATCCGTGTCCCTTGCTGGTTTTTGTTCGAGTGGAGGAGGGAGTTTGTCACTTTGTGTAACAAGGACAGCAGGACCTGCAGGGCCGCCGGTTTTTTACTGATGTGACACAGTTTGGGTTTTGTGATGCTCCCCTGAGAAACTCCGCTGGGAAATAAACTCACCACCACCAGGGGATTTTTTTATCTTTCTATGTTCCTCTATTTTCCTCTCTCTCTTTCTCGCTATCTTTTTTTTTTTCCTCTTGTTCCAGTGTCACAAACACCAAACGCACTCGCTGGAAATAAGGATTGGTTGTGGCGTGACCTAGTTCGACGGGTTTCTGAAAAACACGCATCGTCTTCAGGGTCACAATTATATTTGCTGTCACATGGCGCGGGGCGGATTGAATTACTGAGCTCTTTCTCTCCGCCTGCCGGCAGAAATCCGGCCGGGTTTGCGACGGACGGCTGCAGCTGAAGTATGTCCTTCACGTACACGGCTATCGGCTGCTTATCGCGAGGTGGAACGGCCCTTTTTCTACTCGGCGTGTCGCACGAAGGCACATTATGTGACACTTTATACAGGAAAATACTGAAGTGCACACAAATATGTGTGACGAACGGACTGTGAATGCTTGAACCCGGCGCTCCCAAACATTCTTCAGCCGCTCAGAAGCCGTGAAAAGTGGAGCATGTGATGCGGTTTCATATGTGTTTCTCTCCCCCCACCTCCTTTCTGCTGTGATTCTGTCGGTATAGGACTTCTTCAGAGGCGTGTGTGTGTGTGTGTGTGTGTGTGTGTGTGTGTGTGTGTGTGTGTGTGTGTGTGTGTGTGTGTGTGTGTGTGTGGAGGTTTCCTGGCCTCTCTGATCCGTCGACAGATCACAAGGCTCCTGGCGGTGGTGAAAGCAGGCACTGTGAAGGACACCACGTGGGCTCCTGATCTTGTGACCATCAGGGTCACTTACAAATTGCACATTAAGGACGCCGATTGCCAGAAGTGAGTGCGTGCATGCTTGAATGCATGTTTCCTGCAGCTTTATCTACCTTTCCCCCTTTTTTTTGGTTTTAAATTCAAATAAAACAAAAATCTGACATGCTAGATTCGAAGCACAAACGCTCCAAACAGCCGTCTCAGCCACCGGATCGGTCCGAATCACATCCGTCCAGTCTGGCGGCTCGTGAATGATTTAAAGCTGCCGTTGTGCCGGCTGAAAGGCCCTTTTGGATCCATTGTGAAGCGCAGACAATCGAGCCGAGCCTCGCGTCGCCCCGGTGTTCACACACTGTACCTCACACAGAAATCCTGCATTGGAACCGGCCACACACACACACACTGAAGGCCCAGCGCCGCATTTTTCCAGGTCTCGGCGAACGCGACCTTCAACGCAACCGAGCGATAAACGAAAACGCCATCCAAGAACAAAAATCTACTGGAGAGCAGAGTCCTTCTCTTACAGAGCGAGTGAACGTCACCGTCCAGAATGTGATTACGCTGCAGAATCATCAGTGTTAACGAGGAGTTATGTCTCAGATGAGCCTCCAAGACGTCTTGAAACAAGAAAACGGTGACATTTTCAACTCATTTTTAATGGACCTGCCTTTATTTGGGGAATGTCAACAAGAATCAGATGAGAGTGGGGAATAGATCGATTGGTAGATGCATCCTGATGCATGTCTCGATGCAGCAAAGTCAATAATCAGACATTTCAAACCCATTGGCTCTACTCTCTTACTTTTACTTTTCCATCACCTGTTTGAAGGTGTGTCTTCAAACAATGGCTTCCTGATCTCCGTAGCACTGTCGGAGAGTCACCGCTAACAAAGTGGCTCCACTAGTTCAGCTACAAACACGTTTCATTTACTCTAACTTCTTCACAATAAAAGCCCTGCCATCATTTAGACATTTAAAAGCTTTAATTGTGTGTTTTCAGCAGCTGAACGTGAACATGATGAGACAGTAAAACACAGCAGATGTTTAAAAGTACAAACAGGACGAGAGAAACTAAAGACATTCAGTTAGAAGCGATAAAAGTACTGAGTCCCACGGCAGCGGCTTGGCTCAACTCCGTGCGGTAAAACTGGTGATGGAAAAGCAAATCAGCTCGGCTCGGTTTGAACCAATACGTGCCTCATGTTTATGTTCTAAGCTAGTTGACTTCTAACCTGACTCTCTCCAGATGAATTTCGTTCCGCCTCGCTCCACTCATCCATCTGGGATCGCTCCATTGGAGATGTGTTTCAGAAGGCTGGGCCTTATCAAAAATCCTTGCATGTGATTGGATAAACCACTTGTCTGTCATCTTTATTGACGTGCTACTTCAACCACTCACATCGAAACCAACCTGTGACGTTGATGAGAGCGACGTTCTTTTAACGAAAGAATATTGGGTAGATTGGACAACACGGATGAAACAGCAGCATCAATGTTGACGCTTGCTTCCTCGATGCGAGCCGCCATTGTTGTCTGAATCAAAACAGTCGCTTCTCCGCTGACGTCACATCTATGAAACTCCCGCCCGGCGGTCCTGATTGGCTCTACCTGAAAATCTGGTGCCGAAATCCCTCCCAACGGGAGTGATCCCAGATGGATGTGAGTGGAGCTAGGTGGAACGAAATGCATCTGGCGAGAGTCAGGTTAGTTGACCTCCTGAGTTTTGCTAAAGATGGCTGAACAAGAAGTGTCATCATCTAAAATGATATCAATTCAGTGAGAGATTTATCAATTCTAATTGATCCCAAGCACATTATTGGACAACATATCTCAAGGAAATTGAATCGAACGCAACTCTCATCCAAGAGGCTTCAAGCCTCTTGGATGAGAGGTGAAACGTCTTCAAAGACAAAAACCAAATCCAGTTGCGTTCGATTCAATTTCCTTGAGATAACTATGACCTGGATGAATGAGAATATTCACAGGCCTATTGGACAACATACATTAATCTGTAATAATCATGCCAATAACGGCCGATAAGATCAGCCAAAAAAAGTTTTATTGGTTGTGAAAAAAAGTTCTCCTGAGAAATAAAATCTGAATTTTCTGAACTCTTTCTTTACTTGTGACCCTGTTCCACTCTGACCGTTAATCCTGCACCTCACAGCTCCTTGAAATCTTTCTAATCTGTGTGTATTTGAAGCTTTCGTTGCACTCGCTCCAGATTTCCAGACAACAAGCTGAATGCAAAAAAGTGATCACCATTTCAAAACAAAACACTGGAGGAAAGAAGCACTTCTGCCGAGCGCTGTGATCACACTGATGAGAAGACGAACCTGTAGACGACAGACGAGTTAGATCCTCTATAAAAAAACACACAACAGGAAATTCTGATGTGATTCACTGAGATTTGTGTTTGAGAGGCAAACAGCAACATAACGTCACGAGGCGATGCTCACTACGAGTCAACAGTGAGTAGGCTGGACCGCTGAATAATACAGGATCACTGCTGGAGGATGTTTCATACTGTCTGTGTGTGTGTGTGTGTGTGTGTGTGTGTGTGTGTGTGGGCTTATTGTCTGCTGCAGCATGCTGGCCTGGACCGGGCACACCTGATTGCTGCTGTCACCATGGCAGCAGCTGCTCGTGTAATGAGAGAGCGAGACGGAGAGAGGAGACCTTGTCCAAGTACGATTCAAGGAGAGCCGCTGCAGCACCGAGGGGACGTAACGAGACAGGAAGAGACACAATCGCACGCCGTTTTTTACACTCCGTCCTACCCGCTCGCTCGCTCGCTCACACGCCCTCGACACGCTTCCATCCCCTCGCTGCTTGAATCTGGGAGGCAATTAGCGAGAACATGAACAGATGAAGGTTCGTGTCTCTGCAAAAGGAAACAGACGCTTCCTCAATCTTGTAAAGGCGAGCGAGAGAGGATCGAGAGCGAGCGGAACCAGCAGTCTGGACCGGTGCTCGTTCGGTCCTTTCAGACTGACAGGATACTCAGAGCTATTCCACTAGATGTTATATTAATATTCAAGGAGCAGAGCACTGTGTTTGGATGTTGTAACCCATTTACTACTAATTACTGCTGTGTTTTCCATTCTTCTGTATGTAAATCTCTTCAAACTTTACTTGATTTGTAGAATCTGTCACAGGGAACAGAACCAATGTAGTAGAAAAGTCCAGATCAAGTTTATTTGGCCCCGATCTTGATCAAAGTCCTTTAATTGTGGGAATCTGCCAATATCAAGGCCGATCTAACCCATTTTTTTTTTTATAAGCTGCTTAATCAAAATAAGTTACCGGATCAGAAAATACCGAGTTGATCAGCTTTGATTATTGACGTTGATATGAATGAAAACATGACAGGGAGAATCCAGCTGCTGAAACGAATGTGATCAGCTTGAAGAACGAAGCAGGCACACACACACACACACACACACACCTGACGACAGCCAGGTTTCATTTCGGCCTCTTATCAAGTTAAGACCCGTAATGTTGGCGTCCATCGTATCAGTGCGTCTGAATCATTTTTCATATCCACACACTGTTTCTCGCCGGGAGCAGAATGATTCCAGAGTCTGACAGCAGAGAAGGTGACAGGCTTCAATGCAGATCAGCAGGTCGTGGCGTCTCTATAATGTAGACTTGGTAACAGAAACACTCGTCTTTGTTATATCCTGCTGCTTTTGATGAAAGTTTGGGTATTCCAGAGTGGGAATACTTCACACAGTGATGAAGACCCGTCCTCTGAGAACAGCATCCTGCTCTTTCCTCTGTTAACTCTCCGACTTCATCACTCTCTTCCTTAATGTTTACAACTTTAACTGGACCACAAACTGCTTCATATCTCGGCCCACAGTGTAGGTGCAGACTGCCACTGACCCCCAGATTCCACCAGACCCGTCTCCGGTCCGTCTCCGATCCACCATGGCAGTGGAGCTGACAGGCTTCATGTGTCTCATTGTGAAAATTATATTCAGATTGTTTGATGATTAACATAATCTCTGTTTTCCACCCTACAATAGTAAAACAACAGTCAGTTATGGTGCTCATACTTGTTGTTGTCCCTCAAATTCTGCCTGGATTCTCTTCTCTGAGATATTTAGTGGTGGTAAGGTCTGTAACATGTCTCTTTTCAATACTTTCATGCATACGTATGATTTTCTAGTGCTCCCTACGTCTCCCACATGTCAACATCTCAGGTGTTATTTGTGTGACCTCAGCACTGTGGGACATCTCTTTGTCAGATTTGGACATTTCTACCCTGTAACTTAAGTTTTTAGGGACTGGAAACAGATTTATGTGCTTCTAATCAGGCAGATAGGTCTGCAACTGTTCATTATTTTCCTAATCACCTTCTGATTTCATGAGTCATTAATCTTTCAGTCAATATAATGTGATAAGTGATTGGAAAAGAGGCTCATCACAATTTCATTTTTAAATCTTTTTAACAATCAACAGTCCAAAACCAAAAAAGCCTCAGATAATGGAACCAGCAAATGTTTGACCTGTTTGCTCAGAGAATGACTGAAGTGATTAATCGATTATCACAATAGTTGGAAACTAATTCCTCTCCAGTGACTAATCATTGCAAACAATACTTATCTTAACTGTTCTACTGAAGCCACAGTAGACTTAATCACACCTTTTGTCTTAATGCACAGATGAGAGTTAGTCTGAGTGAGGAAGACGACACATTTCCTGCGGTGTGTTGACAGATCGGTGGAGGGTTCAGGGACGAGCCAAATACCAAAATCTATTTACGCTCCTGTTTGACAAACAGCTGGGTGTCACTCTGAGCTCATCTGTAAATGTTTTAATGCAGAAAGGCTCTTTTTACATACAGCACATATTCACTACACGATGAGTTCACGCAAATACAACCGTTTATACAATGCAAATAAGCGACCTGCGTGCTAAAATAGCCTTCAAAGCGTGTCTGGATTCTGACATGTGGGCTCTAACAAACCGCGAGTGTTTGTGTGTGTTTTACACGGAGCTGACAGAATCGCGGCGGCGAGCGAGTCCGTCCTGCTGATATCAGACAGTTACCCAACTTCTGAAATTGCAAATCAACACCGGAGCTAAATTTAAAAAAACTGTTTAACCCACGTTAGTTATGTAGGAGCTGTTCTGATGAACAGTTGGCGTTCTTAATCATCTCGTCTCGTAAATAACAGTTTATAATGAGTCTTATTCAGATTGTGTTGTAAAGGAGGGCTTCATTTCAGAGATGGGAACCTCTGATGAACTCAAAGATTATCTGTCATGGTTTTGGTCATTAGTTCAGTCACTTCCTGTTTTATTTTGTAGGTTTTAACCCTTATTTGTCACGCTTTGTTTTACACTTTTCACCTTAAGTGACCTGCCTTCTTTCTTTTTTTTTTTTTATCCAGCTTTGCTAATAAAGCTCTCTTTGTTTCTGCAGCATTCCTTCTCCGAGTCTCGCATTTGTGTCCTTTTCTTTTGCTGAGACAAGACTATAATCACTATCAACGAATGCAAAAATGGCTGTTGTAGAAAGACAGAAAGTAAGCAAAGGTTTGTTCTTTCCACTGCAAAGAAAACCACACACATTCAGCAAATATCACTTTCTGTTTTTTTCGTTAGCGCCAAGTTAGATGTCGAACTTTGATCTGCAAATTCGCGCAGCGAGCAGAGAGACGCTCCGCTCCGGGCGAGTCGACTTCTGAAAGCAAAGACGCGTCTTCAGTTGGAAAAAAAACAAAAAAAAAACACAGAGCAGAATGAAAACAGTATTTAGGTGCATCAAGATCTGATAAATGTTTTATGTCGGCCTCCTTGAACCGCGGCAGAACTGAAATACTCAAAGCAACAAAAAACTTGAAAAGTAGAACCATTGGCAAAGAGATCTCAACTTTGTAAGACAGGTTGAACCTGTTTAGTTTAATTCAAAGAATAAATGAAATGCTCAATATTTTTCATCACACACAAGGTGCTTCCCCTCCATCTCTGACTATGCTCACTCCTCTCCTCCTCTTCTTCCCCTTCATCGGGCATCATCGCAAACACACTGGACCGACTCCCGAGGCTGAATCACACAAAAGCGCTGTTTCCCACCTCCACACACACTCAGCCCTCGAACGTCAGGCCGAGTGGGAGATGGAGGAAGAGAAAGAGAGAGCCCTCGACCGCCATTCATAAACTGCTCTTTCTTTCTCTTCGGCCATGCAAATAAAAAAAACCCATTCCAGCCCGTCTCCCCTCTCTCTAATGCAAGAACACACACACACACACACACACACACACACACACACACACATCTGATGTCCCACGTCACCAAACGTTATAAGCGCTGAAAGTTTCCTCCCACACGATCGGCAGCTAACTGAGTTTTAGCACCGTCGGACGCAGCATCACAGCTCCGGCTCGGCCTGTTACTATGGAGACACGTTGTTGCTCTGGCGACACCTGGGGGGGCGGGGCCATCTCGAGAGGGTTGATAAAGATCTTTCCATACCTGTGTGTGTGTGTGTGTGTGTGTGTGTGTGTGTGTGTCATTTTAACTACTTTATATGCAGTTTGCTTGTTTAATCAACAGAAATGCATCATATTCCGTATTTCATATCTGATGCAGTCGTTTATCATAAAGAAGCATAAAGCTTTGTGCTTGGGTAAATGTTATTTGAGTACATGTACTTTGTTACATTCCACCAGTGCAGTACACACCAGATCACATGGCTTTTCTACGAATATTATATCTAGGCCAAGTCCATCTGACAAGTCCATGTCCACAAAATCACATTAATATAATGAATATGCGAGTGAGTATTTCAGACCTCGTATCTCTCAGAAATCTGATGCTTACATAAATATGAACTGTTCCACGGTTCATTTAGCAGCAGCACATGACTCATGAAGGGTCGACACGCTTTGTCACACTTGTTGTTTCGATCAGAGCGACACGAGTCACGTTTCACGTTTCATGCTTCAGTCACGAGGGACGGAAACAGCAGGACCATAACGTGACGAGGCATGACCGTCGACGACGACTCTTTTACTTAAGTTAAACAACAATCCATCATTTCCTCCCCTGTTCTCGACAAACGGCGACACGAAACAACCCGAAGCGTGAGTTTGGCCTACTGGCCCGAAAACTGAAGTTCCCTTCAGTGTTCATTAGTCTCGACTTTGAAAGCGGCTTTAAAGTATCCGAGCCCTTGTGACCCGACGGAAAGTATAACTTGTGTCTCCACCTGCCTCTTTATCCTTTCAGCGCACTTGAAAAGGCTCTTAGCGTTTTGCTAAGGACACGCAGACACAGACACAGTCCTATAAATAAGACATAATCCAAACTGTGAGACTTTCTGCTGGAAGAAAAAATGACCTTCACTTAATATTTTAAGAAACCTTTCAGAATAAACCTGTGTGCTGGTTGTCTGTTAGCAGCGTTACATGCAACGTCAAACGCTTCTTGTTTTTCTGTGTGCATTTCACGACAAAAAAAAACAGTGAAGGTCCCCCAAACTCACACATTCCTTATGGAGAAGTGCAAACGAGATGATTGAATCAGACACAGGGTCGCTGCTCTAATCTTGATCCAATCACCCTTAAATAACTTGTGACACCAGGATGAAAAGTTAACTTTTTGGCCCGCTAGATGAATGGCTGGTGAATGTTCATATTTTACCAGCCACTCAACAGGCTGGTGGGTGGAGAAATATCTGCCACTTGCATATTTTACCAACATTCGGCTGCTGGCTGGAGCTAATTCGGAGCCCTGCTTATGACGAAACACTCGTTTCAAGCCAGTCTAAAAAGTGAATGTCATCAGAGCCCGAACCCACAAATCCTCCTCGATGGGGAGCAGATGAACGAGACACTGAGGTCTGGCAAAGAAAACGACCTTCAGTGTCATGTATTTAACCAGAAAAATAGACGTACAGCTGAAATAAAGAGAGGCGGTGGGAAGAAAGGAGTGGCAGAGCTTCTGCTCGAAGGAAAAAACAAATCCTATAATTCTCCATTAGTGGCATTTACTGTGTGTCTGCTGTCTGATATATATTCTCTGCTCCTCATCCCGAATGAAGATCGCATTAGAAGCCGAAAGGCCTCCTAACCAGATCATGGAAGAGTTCAGAGCGACTGTCGTGCTGTACGCTATTCATAAAGTTATTCTGGAATCTTCAGTCTGCAGCGGCATCACATCCGTCCTGTAAAATAACCCGCTCATTGACGGAGGTTTTGGAGGCTTTTTGGGGGGGACGTTGTTTACTATCCTGTTCTTACTGCTGCTATCCCTTTTCATTAGTGCTCCTCCTCCTCCTCTGGGAAGGGAGGGTGGGCAGTTATTATGAAATTAGTTGTTATGAAATCCTTTAAGCGTGCCTGTGAGCTCTCACTACGCTTATTAGGAAACAATAGTTGCTGACTAGGAGGGGACAGTATAATGAACAATGCACATTAAAAAAACAACACAGTGATCAGGAGCCAGTCTGGGCCTGCAGCCTGACTCCATAAACACACAATGGGAGGTGAATATTAAATAAAATAAGAATAAAATAGGCACTATCATGTCTATTGCATCATGTGTTCTTTCTCATTAGCATGCACACTATCTGGGCCCTTTTTTAATAATAATTAGCCATCTCAAATCCACGTTTAACACATGCAGGTGCAAAATAAATGGCCTACAAGGACAACACAACACAAGAGAACTCGGAAACAACAAACTTCTTTGTATTTTTTTCCGTCGTTAAGAGGCCGCTCACCCAAGACACTATGCGGAGAATGGTCTGAGGCTGCTGGAAGAAGGTGACGGGGTCGAAGGCTCCTCCGGCTTTCCCGGCTCCGTACGCCTGCATCCCCTCCATGGTCTCCTCCTCCTCCTGCCCTCGCTGCACAGCCTCCTCTCTGGTGCTCCCCTCCTCCTCCCTCCGCGGCCGGTTCAAAGGCACAGGGTGTGTGGAGCACCGGGCGACCGAGCCGAGACGAGGCGGAGGAGGAAAAAAATCCCCGAGTCGAGTCGGCTCCTGCTGCTACTATCACTGCTGCCGCTGCTGGTGGTGGTGGTGCTGGTGGAGGTGGAGGTGGTGCTGCTGGTGGTGGTGGTGCAGGGTTGGATGGATAGATGCTCGTGTCTCCTCTCTTCTTCTTGTTGTTGTTGTTTTTTAATTTAACCTCTAAATTCCCCTGTTGTCCTCTTTCGATATCCGGCCAGGGGGAGGCTGTGTGCCACTGTTGTGATGATGCTCTCTCTCTCTCTCTCGCTCTCTCTCTCTCGCTCTCTCTCTCTCGCGCGCTGTGCTGGGAGCCGCTGGCGAACACGCGAACGCGCCTCCGTTGTCACGCCTCGGCGGGCGAGCGCGCGCACGTGTTTTAAGGAGTCACGCGCTTTCTTCCCCCCCTGTTTGTTTTAAAGGGCTCTCTCCCAGCAGACGTGACGTGCGGGCCTGGAAGAGGGAGAAGCTGATTCAATCAATCAGAATATTATATTTGATAAAGAGAAGTTAAATTAGCAGCGTGTCTCAGGGTGCTGATGAAAGATTAGACATCTGTTTATATTGACTTTGGACACATAATAATTGTGTTACAGTCGTTTTTATATATCTCTGAAAATATAAAACGCAACAAAACTGCAAGTCCATGTCAAGAACATGATTTAAGATGCTGAGGCAAACACAGAAGCGCGCCCTCTGCTGGTCGTGCTGGGCTTTGCATGTAAACGTCAACCCATGCTTACCATGAATATCTTCTTATTCCCAGTTCAATAAACGAACTGGGGCCACGGTTGAAGTTTCAAAGCAGCTAATTTTACTCCCAGTAATGGTGATAGATGGTACACAGGTTGTTTTGGATGCTTGCCTGATAGACATTTCTTTATTAAACAAACAAAGTCATCAATACAAATTACAGTATCATACCATATGTATTAATATACACATAAGGAAAACTTAAGAACAGGGCCAGGGGAGATCTCAAATAAATTAAAGAAGGAGCACAAGGTTTTTGCAGATTTCTTTTTTTTTTTTAAAGGGACACGATGTAGATTATTATTATTTTTTTTTTAGAAGAATTTTAATATTTACAATATAAATGAGGTAATAATACATCCTCAGAAATATTTTTTTTTTCATCAGTGAATAATCAAGCTTTTTGGCAGGGTCTGTCACATATAAACAAAGTGAAAAAGTATGAAATTGTGTTGTCCTTTAAGGTCACTTTGTTTGTTCCGTTTATTCTGTCATGAAAACAAAGACAGTTTCTTTAATTAGTTTGTTTAGGCAGAACAAAAATCAGTCAATGAAGATTTCTCTTCTAATTAAAATTTCTTCCCCAAAACTACATTGTTCATCTTTAAATCTGAGATGTTTTCAATGCACCTCTTAGTTTACTTTTCAAAAAGATACAAATAGAGGTTTCGAGTGGCTGAATTTAGCTTTGTGGATATGTTACTTTCACATTGACAACAGATTGATTTTATATAATTCCTTCTGATTATCTCCTATTACTGTGGAAACCAAAGAGCACATTTTTCCAACAGAAAAAATAAAATTGAGAGTGAATGTCATCAACAATAAACCTGGATACATCTCTCCAGGATGTGCTTGTGTAGGGGGGACACGCCTGACAGACATTCTCAGGGGGGAAATACCCCTCTACAATGCACGTTTTACGTCATCAAAACCAACCAATGACAGCTCAGCTACGCGCTGTACGTGCTCGCCGGCTGAACCAATGAAACGCCTCTGTGGCTGGTTGCTAAGAGACGCGTTGTGTCCATGTTGCCGAGGTACGAGGAAGAAGATATCTCGATGCGTATTAGACAGTTAAAACAGAAAATAGAGTATTTTTAGCGGCATTAATGAAACAAAACGGTTAACTTAGAGTGTCCGGAAGCTACCAGCTGTGATGGTGAAGTTGAGGGCGAGGTGTCTGCTTATCGGTAAGGTTTTATACACTCAGTCCATCTTTCTGCTACACGGGGTTAACGGTACGAATGCTAAAGCTAACAAGTCGACTACTAACTACTTTTATGACGTCTAAAATTGTGTTTGTTAACGCATTGTACGGGTGTCAAAAGTGTACAATAACAACAATTTGCGGGCTTTACCGTCTTCAGTACAGCTAATATTAGCCTGACGTTGCCTGACCTCAGGTGTTAGCATCACAGACAAAGTCATTAATGGTAGCGTTAGTAGACATTTGAATTTTAAATAAGTGCTGGTAAATGTGGCTATATTAGTTTATCCTACCTGATCATTTGGTAATACCAACTTGGAAACTTAGCCTGACAAATAAAGGAAGGTGAATGATAAGCCCATGCACTCAAAACAGCTGAGAAATCACAATCATCACACATTATAACCTCTGTCTTTCTGTGTGTGTGTTTCTGTAGGAGATGCTGCGGTGGGGAAAAGTGCACTCTCCCATATTTTCCACAGTGATGGCAGTCTCTTCCAGAAGAACTACAGCATGGTGAGAGCATATCACGGAAGAAATAAAGGGCTGGTGCTGCAGCATATGTGGAGAACGCTCCTCATGATAATAAGGATGTGCTCTATTGTATTCGTAACACACAGTCATAGCAGAGGATTTGAGTTGTAAAACAACTGTTGGAGGGATTTAGGGATTTGGCAGTGCTCTGAGTCAGGGACTAGCCACAGGCTCATATTTTTACATTCAGGTAGGGTAAGAAGACGAAGCAGCTCAGGAAGTTTAAGTCTAGCTCATTGCTAGTCCAAAATAGACAACAGTATGTTGTTATGAAGGAATATTTATCGAATATCCAGCTGTTCAGTCCTGCCTGTTGTTAACTATTAAAGTCTGCTGCTTTAGTTGTACACGTTTAACTCATTTCTGTTTAGTCATACCTGTAGAGATCTGAGCCTGCTCCATTGTAGATAGACAGTTCAGTTCAGTAGCACTAAAGTACTTTGTGTACTGTAGTTTTGCAAAATGAATCATGTATAGCCACATATTTCAAATTTACAAAATCAATCAATACTTTTAGATTCAGGCAATACTTGAAAAATCCAAATTAAAGCAGAAATAGACCACCTTTCAAATTTCACCCTTTTGGGAATCTGTTGGCACCACTGCTGCTAAGACGGTTTTAGCATCATGGCTACAGTTAGCAGCCACGCTATTGTCCAAAGTCAAAAACAACCATAAAGATTCCACCTGTACTTAGTAACCCCCGATCTCAATGTGATGAAAAAGGCAGATTAAAACTGTCAGTTGTATTAATAAGTAGGCAGGTTTTGTAACCTGCTGATTTAGTGGAAAGAATGACGATTTTGAACCATCTCAAGCCCTGGAAATACATAATAACAGGGGAACAGACTGTGACACCACTTTTACCTCGGTTTCTATCACTCTCTCTCTCTTCACCTTCCTTACCTCCTCCATCAGCTGGGTTCTTTTTCTTTTGCAGTGTAGAGTTTCCACAGTCAATCCAGTTATTTCACTCTTACCTGGGGTTAGCGACTGGGGAAAACAATGCCTTTTCCTGTTTTGGTTACTCAATGGCAGATGTGCCTCCTTTGTGCCATCATTTGTCTGGGAAAAATCCAGCCCGGTGGCAGACCAAATTGCATAAATGTCCTACAGACATTACACTGTGCAAACAGTATTTACTTAAAAAATGATAAATTAAAGCAAAAACATTCTCTATTGCCAGTTTAATATTGGGTCATTTTGCCTGAGGTCACAAGATTTTGGCAGGACGTGTTTGTGTATCGGTTGCAAATCATCGAGACTAACTCTCGTCAGTGATAACACGATCCTGTTACATAAGTCGTTTCTTGAGTTGAACTGCTTGCCAGCTTTTCAAGGACCTGCAGAGGTCTCTTACATCTTCCACAGGAATCACTGAAGTGCTAAACAGCATAATGTAACAATTAATGCTGATGCGGAGAAGGCTAATCTGCATTATTTATGCTAATCTGCAGGAGGGAGGGAACTGTGTCATTAACCTGACTCAGTGATAAATGGGGTCACGGCTGCTCACTGATTCTCTCCGTCAAAGTTTCAAGGGCTGCTGACTGAATGACACGAGTGAATGCAGGTGCAGTGCATTTATAAATATGTGCACTAGCGCAGCCTCTACACGTTCATTCGTGAGCGTATAATTAAGCTCTGTTGCTGGTTAGTGTAGAGAACAGGTCGGTGGGTAAAATACTGGACAAGAGCTGTGTGTGAGTGTGTGTGTGTTTGTTTGTTCAGCGCCTGCTGTATCAGCAGTATCGGGGGTTTTGAGGTGACAGGAACGTCGATAATTAATACAGCAGGATTCTGGAACGCCACCAGAACAGGTACTTAACAAGCCTGCACACACACACACACACACACACACTGTACAACAGTGTTGAGTTTCTCCATGCTGCATAGACCCTTTACTCATTTGTGATGCCGCGCGTGTCTGCTCGTGTTCGGCTAGTAGAGTATTAAAAGTGTAGAAACGCGCCGCAATAGTGCTGCATTTTTAATTTGCGCTGGCTTAGTATGCTGTGCGTAACTCCGTGCAAGCCCGAACACATCTGTACTGCTGCATAAAGTGAAAACATACAAATAGATAAACGCAGAACATTCAGATGCAAATCTGTAAGAAAATAAAATCATGCAACATCAAATGAGAAGGGATGTTGTAGTGAAAGTAAGAGGAGATGCTCGCAGGTTAGCATGTGGGATCAGTAGAGCGAGGCCCCCGTGTCCACCAGACTCCACTTTATTAGCTGGATGCACTGAAACAAATGCTCATGGGAAAGTGCTGGTCACGCTCTCTGCTGTTGCTATGCAACTGTTAAAACACCTATCTGAAGCCAGCCACTTGCTTGATGTTAGTTGGAATATTTTTAACTTTTAACTCCTGTCCGCTCACTTGGCGCCAAGTGCTTCCTGTAAGACAACCGTCCAAACCAGTGGAGCTGTCTACTATTAATGTTTTTACATATATACACATATACTTAAATTTAAATTGCAGCCTGAACATTTAGAGATTTTTAGAAACACCTCAGCAACTACTGGTTGGATTTACATTGAAGTTTAGTACTACCTCAAACACATAGGTCCCACTCCCAACAACAATCCATCGGGATATCTCAAGGAAATTGAATCGAACGCAACTGGATTTGGTTTTTGTCTTTTGTCTCATCCAAGAGGCTTCATCAGTTCCTGCTCGCTTGACTAGGCTGGGACTAGCGAGCAGGAACTGATGAAGCCTCTTGGATGAGAGGTGAAAACGTCTTCAAAGACAAAAACCAAATCCAGTTGCGTTCGATTCAATTTCCTTGAGATAACTATGACCTGGATGAATGAGAATATTCACAGGCTTAATCCATCGGGATGTTTCACTGTCGACATCGTCATTATGCCAGTTTGGAAGACTCTACGCCAAACGCCACCACTGATCTTCCCGCATGTACCACAATTTGCCAAGGATTTCCACTAAACAAATATAAAATCAAATTGGACAGACTGACGTGAAATTTACCGAGCACATTCATGCTCCCAAGGACACAAACCCTTTTACATTAGCCTTAATTCTAGTGTTACACTTTGGGTGATGAGGCTCTGATAGGGCTCAAAAAAAGAACAAACTTAATTGTAATCAGTAGTAATCAGTGTGTGTATCAGGTTGTGTTTTGTCTGTGAGATCTCGCTGCAGATGGGAGCAGGGAACAGCGTGTCCTTCCCATTGTGACTAATGTGAAAAAGAAAGCAGCCCCTGCGAAGAGTTATTCCTCGTGCAGACACCTAAGTCATCCCTCATGTTCCTCAACTTTTGATTTTGAAGGGTAGCGAAGGCTGTCGGCCATTCCGCTCACGTCCTCCTTTGAAAATGTCAGACGGCCCGTTAGCAATATTCCGAGCTTATTTGTTGCTAATAGGCCCTCATTGACATTCCGGCGAGAGCCTTCCCATGCATCACACCAGCTCATTAGACCGCTCCGGAGCAGGACCGCCGCATCGTTTCTCTGTGTGTGTGTGTGTGGATGCTGGTTTATGAACCGTTTCTGTGTATGAATCAGGTAAATGTTGGTCTATGGTGTGTGTGTGTGTGTGTGTGTGTGCTCCACAGAGGCAGTGGGTGTGAAAAGCATGTGTGTGTGTTTTCAGCGTTTTTTACTCTCTGGCATTTGACACGCTCGGTTAAGTTTGAGCTCAGGAGATCAGATCAATTTCGGAGTTTGGTGCTGATGTGAAGAAACCTCGACTCGCCTCCTCAAGGTCACCACTGATCTCGCACCGGAGGACGCACGGTGGCGAGAGGCAGCCTGCAACCATCCGGTCCACTTAGGACTTCATTAGATCTCAGAGCTTGTGAAGAACGTGCATCTGTGATAAGAGCGTATTTATCATATCCTCCTCGCCCTCTACTGCCTGCAGTCTGTCTCCTTTTCAGATCTACCTCCTCTGTTTGCCCTGGGTTCATTTTGAAAAATCTTAACTTCTTATGACTCCAACGTCCGCACCAAAACTCAAACAAGTACTTCTTTTCTGGTCATTATTGTCCTCCAGAAGATACTTACCAGCTGCAACTGTAGAAATTGTAGGAAGCATGTGGTCAATGAATAAGTTAAATAATGTTTTTTGTGAATGTGTGTCTGAAATTTGCTGCTTGTAGCGACAAATCTACAGATAATCGCCCCACGGACGCATCTTTCAACTCAATATATGGATTTTCTGGCCCCTGAATGTTACTTTTTTTGGTCCATCATGACAGCTCTCATGAGTGTCGTTCCTGTCCTGCACCAAACATATATTATAATATTTATACACATTCACCCAATAGACACAGACATCACTCTCAGTAAATGCTAATATCGGTCCGTCTCTGTTAGATGCGTAAGTAGGCAGTTTTGCCTCGGGCTTCCTGATATGGATTTTTTTTCTTCAGCCGATACTAATAACTTATAATTACCTGCTTCTAATGGCCGATATGATAAGATAACCTATAACTTTGCATTTTTATATTGTAAAAAATCCTAACCTTTAGTTTGAAAACCCCTGAGGGGAAGAAAGACTTAGTGAGCAAAGATTTAATATTCCGTATAGCTCCGATAAGATTTCTTCCTCCTCTCTGAACCATTAGTAGTGATAGTGATTGTGTTGTCTTCCTCTAACACAAAAAACAACCTGGCGATGACATGTCTGGCTCTCAGGTTTACACTGCGTGGCTCCATCCAGGTGCACCTGAGGATTGTTAATGCGTCACTGATTTGGCTCGACCTGAAAGCAGCTTCTCTTCCAAACCTTCTCTCCTGTGCCTCCGTTACTCTGAATCTTAATTTCGTTCATGTCTCAATAAAGAAAAATGCCTTTGAGGGGGGGACGCTAATTTTGTCAGATAACTGGAATTACCTAGAAGTGGATTTCGACTGGTGAAACGGTGCAGACCAGCTGAGGGAGAGTGATGGGTTTTGCTTTGGTCAAAACGTCTAATGAGAAAAAATATCTGATTTTCAGTGCAGATAGCGTGAAAACAGCATTCTGCTCTTGTTCTTTTCCTCCACATGTTTATTGGCAGATTGAAAGCCAATTTAAAAGGCGCACACTGCCCCTAACTGTACAGAGTGTGTGGATGCTGCGCCTGTCACGTCAATGAAAGCAATTTGCCTCGTTGGCTCCATTTATCGACGATAATCTTTCATCATCAGGCGATATACAGTTTACATTTTCCAGTACTGGGCCAATAAAGTGTTGGTATTTCATTTACAGCTTGTTTCCACTGCTGTGAGATCACCAAAAGATCGACTAAAGCTGACGTAGAAGAAACTGTTTGATGGAAAAACATGGTATTTTATTATTATATTATATTGGTACCTCATGAAATACAAAATTTCAGCCGATACTCATCCCTTTTTTGAAATCACAGTTAAATTGCCAGCCTGGGTAACAACCCTGAATAAATGTATACCTCTACCTCTCACATTTTCATTAACAATTAAAGACTCTCACTATGTCTTAATTGCCGCCACAGCTGGGCCCGAACGGGCCTCGTATCAATCTTGGACTTAAACAGACCCGGTAGTCGCCTCCCTGAAGGCATTTTTTTTCTTTATTGAGACATGAAGAAAAATAGGATTCGGAGTAACGGAGACACGGGAGAGAAAGGTTTGGAAGAGGAGCCGCTTTCAAGCCAAGCCAAGCTGCTAATTAGCGATGCTTATGTTTAGACATTAACAATAAATCAAACCAGACAGTTTGTTGTGCTGCCGTGTACGGTGTCGACTCCGCGACAGCCAAAACGTCTCTCTTCTCTTCTCTTCTCTTCTCTTCTCTTCTCTTCTCTTCTCTTCTCTAAAACGTACGCCGACAGGAAGGAACAGCTACAATCTGATTCGATTAACTGCAGATTTTGAAGAAAACGTACGAGGAAAAAAGTAAATTGCACATGAGAGAATGTAGCCCAAAATACACTCACTACAGTAAGATGTTTTGTATTTAAAATGCTCTTTTATACAGTCACATTGTTTATACAAATGAAAGATGGCGGCCTGCAGGCTTCTTGAAGGCTTTACATTACAAACACAGCATCATAATTCACATCTCGGTTGTGTTTGTTATTTTCAGACAACCGGTGTGGAGCTGCTAATGAAATATGTGAACATCCCCGAGACCAACGACAGCGTGGTGAGTCCAGCCATCGTCTCTTCTTCATACTGTGTCCGCCTCACTGCTCCTAACTTTTTTTTTATAATAATAATAGTCGCTAAATCACTGAAGGCGGGTGGTGAGAACTGGAATCCATTACTGCCCCGTGGAAGACGTTTTCCAGGACGTTTAATACTGTTAGTTTCTCATCTGTATTCAGTAAGCAATAGGGCAGCCTAGTGGGGAGAACGTTAATGGCATTGCCAAAGACAATAGGACGTTTAAAACCGTGTAATTTGACTAAATCTCCGTGTATAACACCTCTCCCCTTCCCTTCCCTCCTCGCCTTTCCCCTCCAGGAGCTCTACATCGTAGACTCTGCGGGGAAGCAGACATTAGTGGAAGCCTGCGAAAAATGGTGAGACTGCTCCCGCATTTGCATGAAACTAGCAAGCGTCACCATCCAGGGCTCCACATCCTCTCCTACAGCACAAACACAGGGGGAGACGCTGAAATATTATGTATTTTGTCACAGAAGGAAAAAAGGAAGTAAGCTGATTTGATACCAACTCGTCCCCGTCTTCTCATTCTCTGCATGTGACACCTACACAACCCTTCCCACCACATCATCCCCTTCCCATCCACAGTGGGGCGAGCTGTCGTTGCTGTGCCTGGTTTTTGACCTGACCAGCGAGCAGTCTTTCGCCAACTGCAGCCACTGGATGGAGAGAGTTCGTGCTCACTGCCAGGGTCGCCACATTCCAGGTAAGTCCTCGAAAGGGCAGAGAATTTGAGGAACACTGTCAGAAGTAGTTCACTTATGAAGTTGCTCTCAATTCAATACCAGAGTAAAACCTCCCCCCTGATTCTACGTTTTTTTTGTCGGTTATGTTTTCTATTAAATATTTTTCTCATGACCCCTGACCTTCCTTCTTGTACCGCAGTTTCTCCAGAATTTGCACAGATTTTCCA
>JBBNBP010002606.1:0-15599 GCA_039737535.1 Lagodon rhomboides | reverse complement strand
TGATTATTTAGGTGGCTTCAATGTTGCAACGTTGGTTACAAAGGAGATATTTCAGCATGTGTCTCCCAAGTTCTTCTCTCTGTTGAGTTCTGTTTGGTGATATCTGAGGTTTTGGCATATGTCTGTTGATTTACTATGACTCATCCCTTGCCTCCAGAGCTTGTCTACTGTTTACCAGGCAGCAATGCCTCATGTATTCAGATACGGTGAGGTTTTTGGACTAATTTTGCCCTCTATCTGCTGTTTGTTTCGGTCATGCTGGCTACCGTTTTAGGAAACTCTCGTCATTGTGTCAATATGTCATTTCAAACAGTTGCATAGTCCTACCAATGTGCTCATTCTATCTCTTGCTCTGGTTGATCTACTAGTGGGTGTTATTGTGATGCCCTTCAGTGCCACCCGGACTGTTACTGGCTGCTGGTTCTATGGCGATACATTCTGTCACATACACACTCTATCTTTCACCTTATTTGCATTGCTGTCGACAGACATGAAGCAATATGCAATCCTCTGCATTATTCTAGAAAAATCACAATGTCAGTGGCAATGATTACTGTATTTGCCTGCTGGTCACTGGCTGCTGTCTACGCTTATGGAGTACTTTATTCAAAGGCCAACGTGGCAGGGTTATAGGATACAATGGAATCAATAATGTGCCTTGGTGCTTGTTTTGTTTTCTTTAACCCACTTTGGGGAATGTCAAGCAGTGCTTTGTGCTTTTTCTTACCCTGCACTGTAATGGTTTGTCTTTACATTAAAATATTTATCGTGGCTGAACAGCATGTAAGAAAGATTGGAGATAAGAACAATAGTTTAAATGACAGAGGTAGAGGTGGGTTGATTAAGCACTCTGAGAGCAAGGCTGCAAAGACTCTCAGTATTGTGCTTGGTGTATTCATCTTTTGTTGGATGCCCTTTTTTATGAGTTTAATTATTAATCCCCTCACAGACTTCCGCATAAATCCTTACCTCTATGAAGTATTAAACTGGTTGATTTACTTCAATTCAGCCTGTAACCCCATTATCTATGCCTTGTTTTATCCCTCCTTCAACATAAGTTTTCATTGTATAATCACTCTGAAAATATTCAGCCCAAATTCTTCAACTATGAATTTATCTGTTAAATGACACATCCACACTCAAAGTATATACTTTTTAACATTTTCAAATAGGATGATTTTAAAACAAACTGTTAGTCATGCATTTGCATCACTGGTAGAAAGGCCTTTCCTTTGCACTTGTCATTAATAACCATATATTTTTCAAACAAACCACTGTCTTTATGAGGATATCAATGCTACATGTTGTCTAACAACATACTTTATTATTGGGCCATTATGTCTGTGATGGTTTTATACACTATTTGTCAAGCTTTTTTCAGTACTTGGATTTAAAAAACACCTTTGTATACAATAACAACTTGTATAGTCACTTCATAATTACATTAAAATAATACACCATGATGAATTTACACTGGTACCAATTCATATATTAATGCTGTAACAGGAAATGTAGGGCTGGCTTGAAAAGTGAGCATTACCAAATCATGTATTTTGCTTTGTTTTCAGTCTTTGTCTACAGACAGCACCTGTTGACTTCTGGGAGGTTATGTAGGAAGCTGTAGTTCTTGCCAGAAACTCAAAGAGACACATTTCTGCTCCTAAAACATTACAAACAGAATGAATGTAAAGGAAAACGTGGAATTATATTAGTTTCCTGTCAAATGTTTTTTTCAATACACAACATATGTCTGTTTTAGGCTCCGTTCACTGATTCACACTTAGTTTGTCCACTGAGACAGCTAACGATGCCTATATAGCCTGCCACCTGCTAGTGACATAAGAAAGTGTATGAAATCATTTTGATGTCAGGGCCAAATGTGTGGAGCTAAACTGAAAACAGCACAAATGTAAGCCTTAAAATCATAATCCACCATATGTTGAAACTGACAAAAAAAACGCTGTCATTTCCAAACCCTGCAACCTTTCAAACTGGTTAATAAAAATGTACAGTGATTAAAGAGATAAAAGTGCTGAAAAATGCATGTAATATCTTAAGTGCTACAGTCACTCAGTTGCGCACCCTCATCAAGCTGCCAGTGCCTTCAGGAAATTAATTTGAAAACTTAGATGTTGGGCCAAAATGTACGCAGCAAAAATGTGATCCTTAAAATTACAATTGTTCATATGAAAATGAACTACAGATATCCTTATCAAACCCTTGACTGCATATAAAGCTGGTGAATAAATAAATAGTGCTGAAGACAAATGCTAAGTCACTAAGTTGTGCAGGTCTGTTATGGTGATGTCAGACTCTGTGGCCTGTGAGGTCCCCGAGTCGCAAGTAAGAGCAACTCATTCAGCTCTACTCAGCAATTCTTAAACTTGTGACTTTACCTCGTTGTAGATTATGAGTACGGTTTCCTCAGAGACAAATTAAACTTTCACAATAGTATAAAATACTGTGGCTTCTATGTGTAAACCCTGTGTCAAAAACCTGTATTTTCCACTCGGCTATATGGCCAAAGGTCTTTGCAGATAAAATGAGCAACTGACTTCATGAAACATTTTGTTTTCACAAATCTTCTGGGTAGTTCAGTCAATAATTCATTCAGGTCCGCTGGCCTGTTTCTGTTGATGCTCGTTTTGATAACATGAATTCTGGAAAGTGTCGAGCAACATGGACACTCATGTTCGTCGTATTGCCAGAATACAATGCCTGTCCACTACAGAGTTTGCACACAGATTTTGTCATGTCGACCTTTCTATCTCCTGGTAATGTGTAAAACCCAAAGTATCTCCATACTTTTTATTTAAAATACAATGTTGCAGACTATGGCTATATCTCACAGCTACAACTGCCATTTCACCTAGTCATGAAACATTGTCTTCTCTAGGCTCTCTGATGCTCTATCTCAGAGAGAAAGGGCCAGAGTGCAGTGCTCGGCATAAATGAACAGAATACTCCAAATTTACAAATCGTCCAATTAATAGCAAAGTGCTCTTGGAGCTTTGATTGACTATTTACAGCCGCACAATTAGTGTGCAATGTACATCAACAGAAAAGCACTGAACATTTGTCCATGAAGATACAGTGGATATAAAAAGTATACACACACCTGTTAAAATGCCAGGTTTTTCTGATGTAAAAAAATGAGACCAAGATAAATCATTTCAGAACCTTTAATGTGACCTATAACCTGTACAACTCAACTGAAAAACGAACTGAAATCTTTTAGGGGGAAAAATAAATAATACAAAAATAAACTAATGGTGGTTGCTTAAGTGTGCACACCCTTAAACTAACGAACTTTGTTGAAACTCCTTTTGATTTTATTACTGAAGTTCCTCTTCATCTTCGGCTTTCTGGCAGAAGCCTGAAGGTTTTGTGTCAACACTGACTGGTATTTGGAACTTTTCATAATTCCCTCCACCTTGACTAAGGCCCCAGTTCCAGCTGGAAAAAAAAACAGCCCCAAAGCATGACGCTGCCATCACCATGCTTCACTGTGGGTACGGTGTTCCTTTGGTGTTGTGAAGTGTTGTTTTTGCGCCAAACATACTTTTTGGAATTATGGCCAAAAAGTTCAACCTTGGTCTCATCAGACCATAACACATTTTCCCACATGCTTTTGGGAGACTTCAAATATGTTTCTGCAAAATTTAGCCTGGCTTGGATGTTTTTCTTTGTAAGAAAAGGCTTCTGTCTTGCCACCCTACCCTATAGCCCAGACATATTAAGAATAAGGGAGACTGTTGTCATATGTACTACACAGCCAGTACTTGCAAGAAATTCCTGCAGCTCTTTTAATGTTGCTGTAAGCCTCTTGGCAGCCTCCCTGACCAGTTTTTTTCTCATCTTTTCATCAGTTTTGGGGGGACATCCAGTTCTTGATAATGTCACTGGTGCGTCATATTTTCTCCATTTGATGATGACTGTTTTCACTGTGTTCCATGGTGCATCTAATGCCTTAGAAATTAGTTTGTACCCTTCTCCTGACTGATACCTTTTGACAATGAGATCCCTCTGATGCTCTGGAAGCTCTCTGTGGACCAGGGCTTTTGCTGTAAGATGTGACTGAGAAAATGTCAAGAAAAGCCTGATAGAGCAGCTGAACTTTATTTAGGGTTAATCAGAGGCACTTAAATGATGGCAGGTGTACTGACTCCTATTCAACAAGAGTTTGAATGTGATTGGTTAATTCTGAACACAGCCACATCCCAAGTTATAAGAGGTTGTGCACACTTATGCAAACACATTATTTTATTTTTGTATTATTTATTTTTCTCCCTAAAAAGATTTCAGTTTTTTTCAGTTGAGTTGTACAGGCTATAGGTCTCAATAAAGGTGGAAAAAGCTCTGAAATTATTTATCTCTGACTCATTTTTTACATCACAAAAACCAGGCATGGGTGTGTTGACCTTTTATATCCACTGTATGTAATATATTACATCCTTAAATTGAAAATATGATGACATAATGATGTTACTTGAATTATTCTGAATGTATATTAATAGAAGGCCTTTGATTGGATGGCACAGTGCATCCGATTATTATTTAGTTGGCTTCTATGCTGTGACTTTTTAAAAAAAGTCAGAGATGTCAGGATGTTTCTCCCAAAGTCTTCTCTCTGTTTGTTTCTGTTGGGTTGTCTCTGAGGTTCTGACATATCTTTTTGTTAACAATGATTCATGCCTCATTGCCTCCAGAACAGTTGATGTACTGTGTTCCAGGCAGCAATGCCTCATGTATAGCGGTACGTAAAGGTTTTTGGACAGACTTTGCCCTCTATTTGCTGTTTGTTTCAGGTATGCTGGTTACCATTTTAGGGAACTCTCTTGTCATTGTGTCAATATGTCATTTCAAACAGTTGCATAGTCCTACCAATGCCCTCATTCTATCTCTTGCTCTGGTTGATCTACTAGTCGCTGTTTTAGTGATGCCTTTCAGCGCCACCCGGGCTGTTCATGGCTGCTGGTTCTATGGTGATACATTCTGTCATCTGCATCTCAGTTTTGAGTTGTTTCTCACCACTCTTTCTATTTTCCACCTAATTTGCATTGCTGTCGACAGGTATCAAGCAATATGCAATCCTCTGCATTATTCCAGAAAAATCACAATGTCAGTGGCTGTGATGATGGTATTTGCCTGCTGGTCACTGGCTGCTGTCTATGCTTATGGAGTAATTTATTCAAAGGCCAACGTGGCAGGGTTAGAGGATATAACAGAATCCTTTTGCCTTGGCGCTTGTTTTGTTTACTTTAACCCACTTTGGGGAATGTTGAGCAGTGCTTTGTGCTTTTTCTTTCCCTGCACTGTAATGGTTTGTCTTTACACTAAAATATTTATCGTGGCTGAACAGCATGTAAGAAAGATCGGAGATATGAACAATAGTTTAAATGACAAAGGGAGAGGTGGGTTGATTAAGCACTCTGAGAGCAAGGCTGCAAAGACTCTCAGTATTGTCCTTGGTGTATTCATCTTTTGTTGGATGCCCTTTTTTATGCAATTTATCATTGATCCCCTTACTGGTTTCCGCATTGATCCTTTCCTCTTGGAAGCATTATACTGGTTGAGTTACATGAATTCAGCCTGTAACCCCATTATCTATGCCTTGTTTTATCCCTCCTTCAAAAAATGTTTTCATTGTATAATCACTCTGAAAATATTCAGCTCAAATTCTTCAACTATGAATTTATCTGTTAAATGACACATCTCAGCAGCATTTAAATACCATGCAGTTATATATCAACGTAATAATCACAATGTGTCATGAAGAAACATAAAAGCTTTTAAACATCAGCCTAGCAAAATTCATTGATGTTTGTGCAGCTGTTGTCATGTTCTTCACAGATCCCTCAAACAAAAATGCAGCAATTCTCGGATTCTGAGAATAAGCACTCTGAGAGCAAGGCTGCAAAGACTCTCAGTAATGTGCTTGGTGTATTCATCTTTTGTTGGATGCCCTTTTTTATTAATTTAATTAATAATCCCCTCACTGGCTTCCGCATAAATCCTTTCCTCTCCGAAACATTATACTGATTGAGTTACTTCAATTCAGCCAGAATGTAAAGGAAAACATGGATTTTATGGGTTTCCTGTCAAATGTTTTTTTTTTCAATAGACAACATGTGTCTGTTTTAGGCTTCATTCACTGATTTACACTTAGTTTGTCCACTGAGACAGCTGACGATGCCTATACCTGTAGCATGCCACCTGCTAGTGACATAAAGTGTATAAGATCATTTTGATGTCAGGCCAAAATGTGTGGAGCCAAACTGAAAACGCCACAAATGTAAGCCTTAAAATTATAATCCATCTTAAAATGAAATTGGCAAATAAACTGTCATTTCCAAACCCTGCAACCTTTCAATCTGGTAAATAAAAATGTACAGTGATTAAAGTGATAAAAGTGTTTCAAAATACAGGTAATATCTTAAGTGCGACAGTCACTCAGTTGCGCACCCTCATCAAGCTGCCAATGCCTTCAGGAAATTAATTTAAAAACTTAGATGTTAGGCCAAAATGTACGCAGCAAAAATGTGACCCTTAAAATTACAATTCTTCATTTGAAAATGAACTACAGATATCCTTATCAAACCCTTGACTGCATATAAAACTGGTAAATAAATAAATAGTGCTGAAGACAAATGCTAAGTCACTAAGTTGTGCAGGTCTGTTATGGTGATGTCAGACTCTGTGGCCTGTGAGATCCCCGAATCGCAGGTAAGAGCAACTCATTCGGCTCTACTCAGCAATTCTTAAACTTGTGACAGTACCTCGTTGTAGATTATGAGTACGGTTTCCTCAGAGACAAATTAAACTTTCACAATAGTATAAAATACTGTGGCTTCTATGTGTAAACCCTGTTTCAAAAACCTGTATTTTCCACTCGGCTATATGGCCAAAGGTCTTTGCAGGTAAAATGAGCAACTGACTTCATGAAACATTTTGTTTTCACAAATCTTCTGGGTAGTTCAGTCAATTATTCATTCAGGTCCGCTGGCCTGTTTCTGTTGATGCTCGTTTTGATAACATGAATTCTGGAAAGTGTCGAGCAACATGGACACTCATGTTCGTCGTATTGCCAGAATACAATGCCTGTCCATTACAGAGTTTGCACACAGATTTTGTCATGTCGACCTTTCTATCTCCTGGTAATGTGTAAAACCCAAAGTATCTCCATACTTTTTATTTAAAATACAATGTTGCAGACTATGGCTATATCTCACAGCTACAACTGCCATTTCACCTAGTCATGAAACATTGTCTTCTCTTGGCTCTCTGATGCTCTATCTCAGAGAGAAAGGGCCAGAGTGCAGTGCTCGGCATAAATGAACAGAATACCCCGGATTGTCATATTGTCTAATTCATATCAAAGTGCTCTTGGCGCTTTCATTGACTATTTACAACCGCACACTCAGTATGCTATGCTCATAAAAAAAAAAAAAAACATCAACATTTGTCCATGAAGATACAGTGGATATAAAAAGTATACACACCCCTGTTAAAATGTCAGGTTTTTGTGATGTAAAAAAATGAGCCCAAGATAAATCATTTCAGAACTTTTTTCACCTTTAATATGACCTATAACCTGTACAACTCAACTGAAAAACACCCTAATCTAATACTTTTGGAGGCTACTTTTGATTTTATTACTGAAGTTCCTCTTCATCTTCGGCTTTCTGGCAGAAGCCTGAAGGTTTTGTGTCAACATTGACTGGTATTTGGAACTTTTCATAATTCCCTCCACCTTGACTAAGGCCCCAGTTCCAGCTGAAAAAAAAACAGCCCCAAAGCATGACGCTGCCATCACCATGCTTCACTGTGGGTACGGTGTTCCTTTGGTGTTGTGAAGTGTTGTTTTTGCGCCAAACATACTTTTTGGAATTATGGCCAAAAAGTTCAACCTTGGTCTCATCAGACCATAACACATTTTCCCACATGCTTTTGGGAGACTTCAAATATGTTTCTGCAAAATTTAGCCTGGCTTGGATGTTTTTCTTTGTAAGAAAAGGCTTCTGTCTTGCCACCCTACCCTATAGCCCAGACATATTAAGAATAAGGGAGACTGTTGTCATATGTACTACACAGCCAGTACTTGCAAGAAATTCCTGCAGCTCTTTTAATGTTGCTGTAAGCCTCTTGGCAGCCTCCCTGACCAGTTTTTTTCTCATCTTTTCATCAATTTTGGGGGGACATCCAGTTCTTGATAATGTCACTGGTGCGTCATATTTTCTCCATTTGATGATGACTGTTTTCACTGTGTTCCATGGTGCATCTAATGCCTTAGAAATTAGTTTGTACCCTTCTCCTGACTGATACCTTTTGACAATGAGATCCCTCTGATGCTCTGGAAGCTCTCTGTGGACCAGGGCTTTTGCTGTAAGATGTGACTGAGAAAATGTCAAGAAAAGCCTGATAGAGCAGCTGAACTTTATTTAGGGTTAATCAGAGGCACTTAAATGATGGCAGGTGTACTGACTCCTATTCAACAAGAGTTTGAATGTGATTGGTTAATTCTGAACACAGCCACATCCCAAGTTATAAGAGGTTGTGCACACTTATGCAAACACATTATTTTATTTTTGTATTATTTATTTTTCTCCCTAAAAAGATTTCAGTTTTCTTCAGTTGAGTTGTACAGGCTATAGGTCACAATAAAGGTGGAAAAAGCTCTGAAATTATTTATCTCGGACTCATTTTTTACATCACAAAAACCAGGCATGGGTGTGTTGACCTTTTATATCCACTGTATGTAAAATATTACATCCTTAAATTGAAAATATGATGACATAATGATGTTACTTGAATTATTCTGAATGTATATTAATAGGAGGCCTTTGATTGGATGGCACAGTGTATCCGATTATTATTTAGGTGGCTTCTATGCTGTGACTTTTAAAAAAAAGTCAGAGATGTCAGGATGTTTCTCCCAAAGTCTTCTCTCTGTATGTTTCTGTTGGGTTATCTCTGAGGTTCTGACATATCTTTTTGTTAACAATGACTCATGCCTCATTGCCTCCAGAACAGTTGATGTACTGTGTTCCAGGCAGCAATGCCTCATGTATAGCGGTACGTAAAGGTTTTTGGACAGACTTTGCCCTCTATTTGGTGTTTGTTTCAGGTATGCTGGTTACCATTTTAGGGAACTCTCTTGTCATTGTGTCAATATGTCATTTCAAACAGTTGCATAGTCCTACCAATTTGCTAATTTTATCTCTTGCTCTGGTTGATCTACTAGTGGGTGTTTTAGTGATGCCCTTCAGTGCCACCCGGACTGTTCATGGCTGCTGGTTATATGGCGATATGTTCTGTCATCTGCATGTCAGTTTTGAGTGGTGTCTCACCACTCTTTCTGTCTTCCACCTAACTTGCATTGCAGTCGACAGACATCAAGCAATATGCAATCCTCTGCATTATTCTACAAAAATCACAATGTCAGTGGCTGTGACGATGGTATGTGTCAGCTGGGCACTGGCTGCTGTCTATGCTTATGGAGTACTTTACTCAAAGGCCCATGAAGCAGGGTTAGAAGATTTATTGGAATCAATAAAGTGCCTTGGCAGTTGTTTTGTTTTATTTAACCCACTTGTGGGAATCTTGGGCAGTGCTTTGTGCTTTTTCTTTCCCTGCACTGTAATGGTTTGTCTTTACATTCAAATATTTATTGTGGCTAAAAAGCATGTAAGAAAGATCGGAGATAAGAACAAATGTTCAAATGACAGGGGGAGAGGTGGGTTGATTAAACAGACTGAGTGCAAGGCTGCAAAGACTCTCAGTATTGTGCTTGGTGTATTCATCTTTTGCTGGATGCCTTTGTTTTTGCAAGCAATAATTGTTCCCCTCACTGGCTTCAGAATACCTGGTCTGCTCTCTGAAGTAATAGCTTGGTTAGGTTACTTCAATTCAGCCTGTAACCCCATCATTTATACCTTGTTTTATCCCTCTTTCAAAAAATGTTTTCATTGCATAATCACTCTGAAAATATTCAGCTCAAATTCTTCAACTATGAATTTATCTGTTAAATGACGAGACGACAAAGTGTAAAGCATGCATTTACATAAGAAAGGCCTTTATTTTGCAGCTGTCATCATAACAAACCTCTGTCTTTATTATGATATTAATGGTACAGTTTGTCTAACAACATGTTGAATTACTGGGCCACCATGTTTTTCTTTCTGTGTGAGTGTTAACACGGTTTTCATGTCAAGCTTTTCAGTACTTGCATTTAAAAAACAACTAGCAATAACAACTTTTATACAAAATTCCTAATTATATTAATATAATTCCCCTTGATCAATTTATGCATGTAAAAGTGCATATATTGATGCTGTTACAGGGTATGTAGAACCTCGTTGAAATGTAAGCCTCGCTGCATTACGTGTTCTGCATTTTTTTCAGTCGTTGTCTACAGAGAGCACCTTTTGACCTCTTGGAGTATATGTATGAAGCTGTAGTTCATCCCAGAAGCCTTTAGAAACACATTTTTACAGAGACATTACAAATGGAACTAACATGAAGGAAAACAGGGACTTACATTTGTTTCTTGTCAGTCCTTTTTTAAGAAGACAACACACTGTATGTCCATTTAGTCAATATTTTCAGTAATTTAAATACCATGCAGTTTTATGTCAGCCTAAAAATTAGGATATGTCTCAAAGAAAATTAAAATCTTTAATACATCAAACAAACATAATACTTTGAAGTTTGTTTCATCACATCCAGCACTTCTCTTGTTGCCTGTTCTGTCCTTTCAAAAGTTAGCTTTGCTGTTTTGCCCTCTACTTGGTGACCGTTTCAGGCATTCTAGTTACCATTTTAGGGAACTCTTTTGTGATGTTGTCAATATGTCATTTTAAACAGTTGCATAGTCCTACCAATGTGCTCATTCTATCTCTTGCTCTGGTTGATCTACTAGTGGGTGTTATTGTGATGCCCTTCAGTGCCACCCGGACTGTTCATGGCTGCTGGTTCTATGGTGATACATTCTGTCATCTGCATGTCAGTTTTGAGTTGTTTCTCACCACTCTTTCTATCTTCCACCTAATTTGCATTGCTGTCGACAGGTATCAAGCAATATGTAATCCTCTGCATTATTCCAGAAAAATCACAATGTCAGTGGCAATGATTATGGTATGTGTCAGCTGGGCACTGGCTGCTGTCTACTCTTATGGAGTGCTTTATTCAAAGGCCAACGTGGCAGGGTTAGAGGATTTAATGAAATCAATAATGTGCCTTGGTGGTTGTTTTGTTTACTTTAACCCACTTTGGGGAATCTTGAGCAGTGCTTTGTGCTTTTTTTTCCCTGCACTGTAATGGTTTGTATTTACACTAAAATATTTGTTGTGGCTAAACAGCACGTCAGAAAGATCGGAGATATGAACAATAGTTTAAATGACAAAGGGAGAGGTGGGTTGATTAAGCACTCTGAGAGCAAGGCTGCAAAGACTCTCAGTATTGTGCTTGGTGTATTCATCTTTTGTTGGATGCCTTTGTTTATGAAATTTATTATTGATCCCCTCACTGGCTTCCACATTCCTCCATTCCTCTTGGAAGTATTATACTGGTTTGGTTACTTCAATTCAGCCTGTAACCCCATTATTTATGCCTTGTTTTATCCCTCCTTCAAAAAATGTTTTCATTGCATAATCACTCTGAAAATATTCAGCTCAAATTCTTCAACTATGAATTTATCTGTGAAATAACACATCTACACTAAATAATTTACTGTTTAACATTGTCAAGTAATATATTTTTGAAACAAGTTGTAAGAGATGCATTTGCATAGGCTGCAGAAAGGCCTTTGTTTTGCAGTTGTCATCAATAATAACAAACACTTGTCTTTATTATGATATTAATGGTACATTTTGTCTAACAACATGATTTATTACTGGGCCATCATGTTTGTCTTTCTGTGTGAGTATTTACACACTATTTTTAATGTAAAGCTTTTCAGTACTTAAAAAACAACTAGTAATAACAACTTCTATACTTAATTCCTAATTATATTAAAATAATTCCCCTTGATCAATTACACTTGTAAAAATGCATATATTATTGCTGTTACAGGGTATGTAGAACTGCTTATATGATGAAGAATTTAAATGCCATGTAGTTATATATCAACCTACGAATCACAATATGTCAGGAAGAAAAATAAAAGCTTTAAAACATCAGCCAAGCAAAATTCATTGATGTTTGTGCAGCTGCTGTCATGTTCTTCACAGATCCCTCAAACACAAATCCAGCAATTCTCTTGTTGCCCTTTCACTTCATGTGGATAATTTCTCCTACAGGCCCCTAAAGCATTCACGTGAAGTAGCACACAACCCTGCATTGGCAAAATATGCCTCCAGCTGAATCCAAGACAATTTTCCAATTAAAAGATATTTTTATCTGTGGGACTGTTTTGAAGTGACTCTACAGATGCTTGATGTCATGGTCTCCATAAGCTACAAGCTCTGCTTTCTACCATGGTTACTCTTTGAGGCACCGACGCGTCCAAGTCACGAGACCAGCGTAAGATCATGTAACAGCAAGACGCAGCCTAAGTGCATCTCCATTTCAGCTTGTTTGAAAGTACAGCCTTCAAACTATATACCAGTTTTTAAATTGTGTTGATAGGCCGAGTATAGCCGGACTTGTGATAAATAATGTACGCAATGCTTTTTCGCGAATATTGTCATCACGTTTGGTGCGTGTTTGGTGCAGGAAGAAATGGTAAAAACAGGCTTTTCTCACAAAAGAAAAACACACGTGACACCTGTTGTTTCTGGGCTATCTTCCTTAAAGGTGTCGTTGTGTAGTTTGGTGATAGAAAGAATTCTGCGTAGGTGAGGTTGGGTGGAATGATAGAGCAATCTTTATTGAAACAGATCTCAAGCCTGCGTCCGAACCCGTTTGGCCACACCCTGGTGTTCCCCAATAGCTGGCAAAGTTCTGCCCAATGCTTTGCCCTCTGCTCCATCAGAGGGCAAATCCTCTCAAGCAACCAAGGAAATCTACAAGTAACCACCCCACTTTCTCTGCCTGTGTGGGCCTTTTTAAAGTCCGTTCACCTGTACCTACCATCATCATCATCATCATCATCATCATAATCATCTTTATTCACATACAAATCAAAGAAGCATAGTGGTACAAATATAAAACATCACATTAACATGTGAAAAGGGACACCCAATGAAGCTAGAAAGCTTTTAAGCAGGGACCAAACACAGAGAAAAGTATTACATGTAACAATCAACACATCATACCTCAAGCATCCACACCCTCACACAATAGAGGTCTACTAGTACAGCACATTAGTCCACAGTCTCACTCACACACACTCTCATACAACCCCTCCCTCCCACCTAAACCCCCAAAGGAGAAAAAGGGAAGAAAAAAAAAGGCTAGAAAACATAAAACATTGACAATTATAATAGTAATTCCCAACTGCCTACTTCTTCTAATTGGTCACTTTGGTTATTTAAGGGTCCAACTATCTAATAGACTAAAAAAAGGAGTTGGTCTGTCTCCCATAAATCACCTAACTCAGCTGCTACCACTCCTTAGGTCTTCTACCCCCAAAACGGTTCAAACGGTCTCTCTGTCCTTCTATGGGAAGAGGAACATTTAGACATCTCCCACCATCTGGCATTAAGGTCACACTCAGTTTTAGCACCTTATGGTGGCCTGGTATTCTTGCTAAAATCTAACACACACACAGCTGAATAATGACTCCTAAGACTCCTGGACCTGTACACCCAACACTGGCCACATTCCTTAACTCACAAAAGGAAAGGCAACTGGTCATAGTTAAATCTACAGAAAGTTAAATCATAGATCAGAATGTGTCGCTGTCCAGATACCTCACACCCCCTTTCCTATTGGTGGAAAAAGGCACCACATCAACCAATCACAAAATTATATGACAAAGCACGTGATTTGGTTGCTGAGGAACAGAGGGAAGTTTTGGGAGGGACGGTGGCGAAAGAGTGACAGCGATACTGACAGATACCGACAGCGATAGAGACAGCGATACTGACAGTGCTGTGCTGAAAAAAATGACACCAAACAAGGCAAGATAAACGGTTTTTGAGGTCCAATATAATGGTAAAATCAAAATTAGTCAAAAACGGTCAATTATACCCTGGACCTCAGAGGGTTAAGGCTCAGTATTAGGAATGCTTATGTTTTCACTATCGACTAGATCACTCGCTCTGCAATCACATTGCATGGATTCTCTTACCACTGTTATGCAGACAACACCCAACTGTTTCTCTCTCTTCCCTCATCCTCCTCCAACACCCAAGTTGCAATGCACATCTCGGAATGTCTGGCAGACATCTCCGTTTGGACAGCTGCGCATCTCCTCAAGCTCAACTTTCGTAAAACTGAGCTCCTCTTCATCCTGAGGAAAGACTGCCCTCGCATGGACCTGTCAGTCACTGTCGAGGATGTTACAGTATCGCCTTCGACAATTGCGAGGAACCTGAGCATAATCCTCGATGATAGACTGTCCTGCACCTCCAACATCACTGCTGTGGCCCGATCCTGCAGATTTGCCCTTTACAACATCCATAGGATCTGGCCTTTCCTCACAAAGGACACAACGAAACTCCTGGTTCACGCCCCAGCGTGAGCACTTCGCTCTAGTATATCAGCTGGCTGGCCGGTACCACCATCGCTGAGAGCAACAAAGTTCACTCACCGCCTCAGTGGTGGAACAAACTCCCGACTAATGTCAGGACGGCAGAATCATTCGCTGTTTTTCGCAAAAGACTGAAGACTCATGTGTTCAGACTTCACCTTGACCCCACATAGCATGACTCCCTCCAACCCTCCCCCCAAAAGAGGAATATGACAGGTTAGCTTGACTGACTACGCAGTTTGAATGACAGCTGCTGACACAGATCGGAATGACAGCCATCCCTCCTTTCTTCACAGCCATTTGATAAATGACACATTTTAGAGGAAGCATCTGTCCTGCAGTGGTTTCTAACCCACCCTAACCACATTGTACCCAGACAGCAGCAGAGATTCTGTATGTCTTTGAGTGTCTTTGAGATCAACTCGTAATTTTATTCAAAACCTTGTGTTAGAATTAATATAATGAAGAATATGATATAGACCTGCTCTATATGAAAAATACCATGAGCTAATTAATGATGATAGATGATTCAGCACTACAATAATGAAACTGACTTGAATCTTTGACTTGAAAAAGGGGAGATTTGTGTTGAGAACAGTACGCTATTGTAGGCTTAACATGTAAAGTTATAATTACATTAATTTAATATAATAGGTCGTGATCTAAAGTGGGCCGGTCTGAGGCCTGAAACTCCAGGGCTGAAAATGAGTCCCACTCCGGCCGTGCCAGGACTTAAACATTGTAATATTTACATTAGTAATTAATCACACCTTCTAAAAATTGTACTTATCTATAACTCAAAACTAGATAATAATAATTAATAATAATAATTTCCTTGTGAAAATATTAATGGTCATTTAGATGATTATTGTGCAAATTACAAATGAGATGACATAATAATGTTGCTTGGACTATTTTACATGTATGGTAATAGGAGGCCCTGAATTAAATGGCACAGTGATAT
>JBBNBP010002598.1:0-10890 GCA_039737535.1 Lagodon rhomboides | reverse complement strand
TCGTTTGGGTTTTATCCGATACCGGTGCCTACTCGGTACTTTTTAAACGGTTCCGGTGCTAAAATGGTTCTCGAACCGGTGCTTAAAAAAACGAAAATGCACACACTTTGTCAAAAAACAATACCCTTTAATTTCCAGGGCCAATTTAAACACAATATAAAATAAAGCAATATAATTTAAAATAATATAAAATAAGAATTCACATTTATGTCATATCAAATAAAACAATATTGTATCAAATATAAGTACTGAAGATTAATAGAGATTACTACCAGGGTAATCTAATCTCCATTTAGTCCTCCTAATGACCTGAACTGAACAGTGCAACACCTTAAATATTAAAAAAAGATACATAATATAAAACACACATATAGAACAAGATATTGCAAAACAGTATTGCACATTTTAACAAGCTTTTGTGACTGGTAGGCCTAATGACCTGAACAGTGCAACAACTTAAATATTAACATAGATACATATATAAAACACAAATATTGCACAACAGTAGTGCACATTTAAACATTTGCATACATGCACAACTTGTTATGAGTTTCACATTAAGCAGAAAGTCAGCGGACACTGAGTTGAAGTTTAGGACACAGCACATGATGTCACACACTGTTGAATGGCCACGGTGTTGCTAGCAGCTAGCCTACTTGATATGCAAGATTTGCGTTAAATTACTCGATTTACCCGAAGAGGAAAGGCTGCTGTGAGTGCTGTGACTGTCACCATCATCCTCTGTGATGTCCACCACCACACCGGCAGGGCTGGAGTCCGGCTGCTGCTGCTGAAGTGCTTGGCCTTGCATCACGTAGGCTATCGAACACGGTGCATTGTTCGGCTTTTAAATAAACACCGTGAGTCGTCAGTGAGTCTTTAAATTTGAGCTGTTACCTCCTTTGCACGATATCGCTTTATTGCATCTGTTGCATGTTGCAGAGTCTGAATCCTTGGATGTGAAATGTAGCCAAACCTTGGGTCTTTTTGCCTTCGGCATCTTCATTGATCCTCTCACTGCTATCAGTGCTGATGATCTGATCAACAAGTGTGCAGCGTAGCGGCACTGACGTCACGCAGGTTGACGCCGCCCGCAACCCCATGGGGTGTTTAAAAAAAGTCAGGCACCGAAATGAGGCACCGAAATTTGCGTTCTTATTCGATCTCGTTACAACCGTTTATGTCGGAACCGGTGCCGTACTGGAACCGAGTTTCGATGCTCAACCCTAATGGTAACATGTTCACAAATTATTGTACCACACAAATTACAGATCAATTAGGAAATCCTTCGGGTCACTCACATGATCATGCAGGGTTTGCAAAAAAGGTGTTTGTTTTGATGTGAAAGTGATCAAAAATATGTCAAATTACAAATTGTAGCTTGCATGTTGTGAACGTGTTGGATTGTTTCCCTGGGATGCAACTGAGCATGTGATCCTTCAGGTGGTACTTGTCAGAACTGTCCACCCTCGCAGTGATGGATGCAGCCGTTGCCCTGGTGTTTGTGGATGGTCCTGAAGGACATACGTGATGTAGTCATCAATGGGATTCTGGGACCGACCCATATCGTGGTATTTCAGCTGCACATAAGCATCAGGAAGTTGTAGTGCAGTGGTGTAAGATTTCTATGAATATCCAAATGTGGACATAAATTTCAGGGGTTTTTTTACAGCTTCAAAAGAAAATGTTCTCCGTTTTAAAAGCCTGTCAGCAGCAGTGTGATATGTAGCAGCGGCTGGACGCTTTAAAAAACAGAATCATCCAAACTGCTAAATCATCTCAGTGGATCCCTGAAAGACGTCTGCAGCTTCTGAAACAGGGCAGTGGTGTTTTCGGATGGACAAAAAGGTGGGCCTGCCATTTTTAAATTCAATAAAATGGTGAAGAGAGATTTAAAGTTGAGTCTCCAGGCATTCTGAAACCTATAGTCCATTTGTTTTTGTGTGAATTCTGGCAGCCTTTTATTTCCTTGTTGAATTCGTGCAATATTTTAAATATGTGAAACTGGGGCACTTGATAATATATTAATAGAGAACAGTGAGCACTGGACTATATCAATTTATTAAGCAGCTGCTGAATGATTTAAGACCAGCTTCCAGCTTTGACTTGATGTGAGAGGAAAAGATGACAAAATGTTCACAAAAACTTTCCAAAACTCTCCAGCGGCTGAAGTAATGCAATCTCCAAACCTTCGCTTACAGAACAGGACTTTCCCGTCCGTACCGGTCGGAAATTTTATATTGAAGTGAGCAACAATGTTCCCAGTTTCCTGTCCTCCCGGGATTGACAGAAAATGTGACAGAGGTCTTCTTCCTTCTTCTCCTCCAGAACAATAGAGATTTATGTACATGTATATGTACAACTATCACTTTGCAAATGACAAACTCAACCAGATGCTGACTACAATGAAGCGCGTGTTCTCATGCTTCTACCATAGTCATCTCTCTGTCCACAGTGCAGCAATGTGTAAGTGCTACCTACTATCGCTGGCTGGCTTCTCGGCGTAAGACCTACAAAAATGATGCCAATTTAAAGTCCGAAAAGATGCAATAAATTCACCTCTGACTGGGAACGTAACCTGTGCAAAAAAGTTCGGAAAACACTGTAATAATCAGAAATCTGGGGGGGTTTGGATCGAGGAGGGCTAGTTAGCTGTTAGCGCTGGTGGGCAGTGTGTTCGGCTAAAGGCCCCCACACACCGGGTCCGACGTCTTCCTTCTCCGACTTCCTTCTCCGACCACTCCGTCGGATCCGTTCGGTAGAAAAGTCAGATTGAAACACACCGCCCCGGCTACACAGCAGCGTATACGTTCTGCACCTGCGCGAGATGCAATAAGTCTCCTAAACATCGGGTGGCGCTAGTCTCGTGCCAGTCACCCAAAACATGAAAACAGGAAATGACAGAACGGAGTGCGGACCGTAGCTTATCAGAACAAAGCACACACAGTGTTAGCTCAGCATTACTTGCGTGATGTCGTATTACGGTGGTCTCTCTTCCACCAGGGCAGCCAGCTGCTCCTCAAAGTCCTCGGTCCACACAGCCATGGCTTCCAAACATACGTTGGTTTATCCCCAAAATAACGAACGGTGAAGTGTTGTTTGTAACTCTGTGCCGTCTCTGTTCATGTGGTTTGTTTACCATCGTCACTTCCGCCGCCCCTCCCACACGCCGCGCTGATTCGCTGGCACACCGCCAATCAGAATGGTCGCTGAACAGCTAGCTAACAACCAATCAGAGTATCCGACGGCGTCCTAACTCAGATGTCCGACTTCGCATGTTCAGTCGGATCAGACGCCGTCCTCGCGCTTCCGTGCGGCTCCGACAACACTGAACACACCGAACAGAGCAGCTCCCGAACTCGTCCGACTCTCTCCTAACGCTTCAGACGTCCGACGTCGGACCCGGTGTGTGGGGGCCCTAAGGGGGCTGTTAGCTTACGACAGAGCTCAACACACAGCAGGACTGAGAATTTCTGTTCAGAGGAACATAAAGTTTGAGTATAGTGTGGAAGTTAAGTTGAAATCATCACTACTGTATTGTTAAAGAGGTGAAATGTGATTGGTTAGTTGATTTGTAGCTGTGTGTAGCTGTATTATTAAGATACAAAACTACAGCATAAAGAGACAAAACCCTGACAGGTTTACTTTTCTGTTTTTCATGTTTCCAATAGAGACAAAGTGCAGTGATGTAGGAAAGATTCATTTTGATTGAGAAACGTTTACATTTTATGGTTCATCATTTGGAGAACACAAATGAATATGAAAATAGAATGAATACTTTGTGCAAGATTAGATTTTGATTTATCTGGAGGATCCTGACTGTTCCCTGCTGGTGTTTTATCAACAAGAAGCATGGAGAGGCAGCAATTCCCTCAGTGCTTTGATGCAGGAAGAGAGCTTTCTTCTTAACCACCACTCTCAGGGCTTCTGGTAATTATGTTTAGTGCCAGAAAATCTCCGTTTTTGGTTTGAAGCAAGGAGCCTCCATCTTAACAAGACTTTGCTGCACTCTCATGTCCCCAAATGAATGAAAATGAGGCGAAAAAGCTTCTGGATTCTTTTTTTATTTGAAAGAGTATATGAAGAAATATCTCCAAAGCAGTGGTGATAGAACAAACATGCATGCGTCACTGGTGTTGATGATGATTATTTGTGGTTGATAGGTTCAAATTGTTACATGAGGGTCGTAATCACAATGTTGCATAAGGACGTGTCTTAATTATGAATCTTATGCTTTGTCCTGGCCTGCAGATCACAGTCTACAGACCTAAAGGTGCAAGAATGTTAATTGAAACCTTCGAAATAGTCAACAGTTTACATTATATAGACATTATAACATCTATGTATTGTGTTTCAGAGACATTTACTAGAGTTTGCATGCTAACCAGCTGGACCGAGCCCATCCTGCTCCAAAGCTCCTGAGCTAGCGGTTTAAACACCAACACTTCTGCGGTGCCATGAGCTCTGAGTCCAGACTTGTAGCTACACGGCTAACTAAGCTTACTAGCTAACAGTAAAAGCAGTTTGCTAGCAGTCGAGTATGAATTCAGCAATTCTTATTTATCGTACCTCTTAAGAAAACATCTTTATTTCCTACAGATTCTTGCCAAAATCACATAATTATTATGATTCTAAAGAAATGGACTTGCATTTAAATGGCCTTTTTCCAGTCTACTGACCGCTCAAAGCTCTTTCCAACACTTGTCATATTCAACCATTCACACACACACATTCATACACTGACGGCAGAGGCTGCCATGCAAGGTGTCGAACTGCCTCCCGAGCCACCGCCGCCATAAATAAAGAATAAAGAACAATGATATCGCAATTCACATCCCAATTGCAAAATAATCACAATGAGATACTTTCCAGAATCATTTAGCCCTGTTTGACCCAACAGCTTGCTCACAGTGTGAATGTAATGTTGAAGAGGTCGTGTCATCAGAGGCAGGGTGAAGGTTCACAGGCTGAAAATCCCCCCAGAGGTGGTTTAGCTCGGTGTTATCCCTGCTCAGATGCATCGAGGCGATATTTACGGCCGCGGTGGCGTCCCAGTGGCAGAGCGTGCGAGCTTAAAGAGCAGGCTGTAATGAAACGCTCCCCCTCTCTGTCTGTCTGTCTCACATTGTCTGGCAGCCTGTCTGTCTTCCTCCTGCTGCCCTCCTCCTCTCCCCACATCTCCTCCACTCATCTGTGTTTATTTATGTCCTGACGGGGCGAGGGTGGGGCCATGTGACGCTACATACTGTGAGACAGTGGAAATTTTTCCACTGGCAGAGAGTTCCCTAAAGCATCATGGTCATTCTCCGTTCTATACGTCATTATTATAAACATCAGGGGTTTGACTATCAGGTAGATTCAGTTGGTCACAGGGGGCTCTCAACTCTGTCTCCCTTATGTATAAAAATTAGCCCATGAGATCCAATCATTTTGGTGTACAGATTTAGGAAAAGGAAAGCACCTGTATCAAACACACTGTTTTTTGGAATTGGAGGCAGGAAAATGTTGGATCAACACATCCCTAAAACTCGTCAATCAGCGATCAGGACTGCTGATCTACTGATGAAGTGTCTTGATTTTTAAAGAATTTTTTAAAAGATAATTCTGGTTTATAGCCACTGGGATCTTTTTTGTGTGGTAATGCAGAGATCAGGGAACTTACTTAATTTTTTTTTTTTAATTCAACAGATTGGTTTGCCATATTTGAAAAAAGGAAAACAGTAAACTTCAAAGTTTCTCCTCCGAACAGTCTGTTGTAAACACAGATCACAGTTTACAGACTGACTTCCTCGTTCAGCTGTGAGCTGTGTGTACTTACCGTTTTCCTAAGAGGGATGTACGCTATTAATCAAGTAGTCAATTTAACATTGCTGCCCTCTCTGGTCAGTTAAACATATCATTTTGTTAGTCTACACATATAAATGACATAATTTGCTATGGAATGTCACGTCCTTCTTTAGTTACGTTGAATATTGTCTTCAGTAAATTTTGTTTGTTAACTTTTACTCAGCGAGTTGTTGTCTTGTAGGATAATGCACGTGCAACACATTTCAGTGGCATTTAAAATACAAGTTGGTTATTGAAAGAATGTGATTAACATTTTTGAATATACACAATATCTTTTTTGGACTATAATTAACCATATAGATTAAACTGTGCTCATTTGTGACTGTTTTCTAAGAGTTTTCTTAATTAAACGAGTCTACTTGACGAACTTTAACCTTCGTTTAAATGTCAGGGAGATTAGTTGTTCAGGAACATCTCTTTTGGTTTAAAAAGTGACAGAGGTTCTTTAGTCAAACTGAGCATTTCACCTCTCGTGTTTCTTGCCTCGTCTGACTTTTTTGTCGTGAGGGTAAAACTGGGAACGTGGTCTCATCACGTCTACACATTATCACCTTAACCGGTTAACGTGCTTTAAAAATCTTTTGATTCACTGGATTCTTTATCATGAAAATGTGCTACATCACAATATCACAATATGTACAATTAGCGTATTGTGATGAAAGGTTTTATCCATATCGTCGATTCCAAGTCTTAACTGATCAGAAATATAACGTAGGCTCTGTTTATCTGCTGAATTAGCGTGCCGTCATTGTCCTTAAAGGTAGCTGTGGAGGTTTTGACTAGTGATGCTGTGGAGCAGAGTTTTGATGAGCTGGTCCTCGCAGCTGAGCACAGCTGTGACATGACACACATCTCTGCAGACAATATCTTGCCAGTCAACTGATGATGACAACAAGAAATGTGGGCAGAGAAGAAGAAGAAGACTGTTAGTTAGCAAAACAATGCAAACTTCAAAATGTTCAGTCTTTTGAAAAGCTTCATGGTGAATGCGTTACTCTATCTTTTTGCACTTGTGGCTTGTTGTGTGTTTGCCTGTGTGGCAGATTGTGTGTTTGCCTGTGTGGCAGATTGTGTGTTTGGTTGTGTGGCTTGTTGTGTGTTTGGTTGTGTGTTTGCCTGTGTGGCTGGTTGTGTGTTTGGTTGTGTGTTTGCCTGTGTGGCTGGTTGTGTGTTTGGTTGTGTGTTTGCCTGTGTGGCTGGTTGTGTGTTTGCCTGTGTGGCTGGTTGTGTGTTTGCCTGTGTGGCTGATTGTGTGTTTGGTTGTGTAGCTGGTTGTGTGTTTGGTTGTGTGGCTTGTTGTGTGTTTGCCTGTGTGGCTGATTGTGTGTTTGGTTGTGTGTTTGCCTGTGTGGCTGATTGTGTGTTTGGTTGTGTGTTTGCCTGTGTGGCAGATTGTGTGTTTGGTTGTGTGGCTGATTGTGTGTTTGGTTGTGTGGCAGATTGTGTGTTTGGTTGTGTGTTTGCCTGTGTGGCTTGTTGTGTGTTTGCCTGTGTGGCAGATTGTGTGTTTGGTTGTGTGTTTGCCTGTGTGGCTGATTGTGTGTTTGGTTGTGTGTTTGCCTGTGTGGCAGATTGTGTGTTTGGTTGTGTGGCTTGTTGTGTGTTTGGTTGTGTGGCTTGTTGTGTGTTTGGTTGTGTGTTTGGTTATGTGGCTGGTTGTGTGTTTGGTTGTGTGGCTTGTTGTGTGTTTGCCCTGTGTGGCTGATTGTGTGTTTGGTTGTGTGGCTTGTTGTGTGTTTGGTTGTGTGTTTGCCCTGTGTGGCTGATTGTGTGTTTGGTTGTGTGTTTGCCTGTGTGGCTGGTTGTGTGTTTGGTTGTGTGGCTTGTTGTGTGTTTGCCCTGTGTGGCTGATTGTGTGTTTGGTTGTGTGGCTTGTTGTGTGTTTGGTTGTGTGTTTGCCTGTGTGGCAGATTGTGTGTTTGGTTGTGTGGCTTGTTGTGTGGCTGGTTGTGTGTTTGCCTGTGTGGCAGATTGTGTGTTTGGTTGTGTGTTTGCCTGTGTGGCAGATTGTGTGTTTGGTTGTGTGTTTGCCTGTGTGGCTGGTTGTGTGTTTGGTTGTGTGTTTGCCTGTGTGGCTGGTTGTGTGTTTGCCTGTGTGTTTGGTTGTGTGTTTGCCTGTGTGCCTGGTTGTGTGTGTGCCTGTGTGGCTGGTTGTGTGTTTGGTCGTGTGTTTGCCTGTGTGTTTGGTTGTGTGTTTGGTCGTGTGTTTGCCTGTGTGGCTGATTGTGTGTTTGGTTGTGTGTTTGCCTGTGTGTTTGGTTGTGTGTTTGCCTGTGTGTTTGGTTGTGTGTTTGGTTGTGTGTTTGCCTGTGTGTTTGGTTGTGTGTTTGGTTCTGTGTTTGCCTGTGTGTTTGGTTGTGTGTTTGCCTGTGTGTTTGGTTGTGTGTTTGGTTGTGTGTTTGGTTCTGTGTTTGCCTGTGTGTTTGGTTGTGTGTTTGCCTGTGTGGCTGGTTGTGTGTTTGGTTGTGTGTTTGCCTGTGTGCCTGGTTGTGTGTTTGGTTGTGTGTTTGGTTGTGTGTTTGCCTGTGTGGCTGATTGTGTGTTTGGTTGTGTGTTTGGTTGTGTGTTTGCCTGTGTGTTTGGTTGTGTGTTTGCCTGTGTGTTTGGTTGTGTGTTTGGTTGTGTGTTTGGTTCTGTGTTTGCCTGTGTGTTTGGTTGTGTGTTTGCCTGTGTGGCTGGTTGTGTGTTTGGTTGTGTGTTTGCCTGTGTGGCTGATTGTGTGTTTGGTTGTGTGTTTGCCTGTGTGGCAGATTGTGTGTTTGGTTGTGTGTTTGCCTGTGTGGCTGGTTGTGTGTTTGGTTGTGTGTTTGCCTGTGTGTTTGGTTGTGTGTTTGCCTGTGTGTTTGGTTGTGTGTTTGCCTGTGTGCCTGGTTGTGTGTGTGCCTGTGTGGCTGGTTGTGTGTTTGGTCGTGTGTTTGCCTGTGTGTTTGGTTGTGTGTTTGGTCGTGTGTTTGCCTGTGTGGCTGATTGTGTGTTTGGTTGTGTGTTTGCCTGTGTGTTTGGTTGTGTGTTTGCCTGTGTGTTTGGTTGTGTGTTTGGTTGTGTGTTTGCCTGTGTGTTTGGTTGTGTGTTTGGTTCTGTGTTTGCCTGTGTGTTTGGTTGTGTGTTTGCCTGTGTGTTTGGTTGTGTGTTTGGTTGTGTGTTTGGTTCTGTGTTTGCCTGTGTGTTTGGTTGTGTGTTTGCCTGTGTGGCTGGTTGTGTGTTTGGTTGTGTGTTTGCCTGTGTGGCTGATTGTGTGTTTGGTTGTGTGTTTGGTTGTGTGTTTGCCTGTGTGGCTGATTGTGTGTTTGGTTGTGTGTTTGGTTGTGTGTTTGCCTGTGTGTTTGGTTGTGTGTTTGCCTGTGTGTTTGGTTGTGTGTTTGGTTGTGTGTTTGCCTGTGTGTTTGGTTGTGTGTTTGGTTGTGTGTTTGCCTGTGTGGCTGGTTGTGTGTTTGGTTGTGTGTTTGCCTGTGTGGCTGGTTGTGTGTTTGGTTGTGTGTTTGCCTGTGTGCCTGGTTGTGTGTTTGGTTGTGTGTTTGCCTGTGTGGCTGATTGTGTGTTTGGTTGTGTGTTTGGTTGTGTGTTTGGTTGTGTGTTTGGTTGTGTGTTTGCCTGTGTGGCTGACGGTTCCTCTCGCAGGCTGATGGATGGTGCTGAGGAGGGCTATGAAGCTGGCTGAAAGGTTCTCAGTAGCAGGGTAAATGATTAGGCTGTGCTCAGCCACAATATTCACATTACTTCAGTGTCTGCAGGGCCGGCTGGGGATCAATACTCTATTACTCTTCCACCTGAGCCAATCCCTGGATGGCAGGCCACCACAGGGAGCCCTCGCCGCTGCTCAGACTCCACCAATCAATGCTGTTGCGGACAGAGGGAAAAAAACGTGATTAGAGATCTTAACTGAGGCGCCGTCAGACAGCGGTCCACGGAACAACATCCAAACATCGCTTCATGCAGTTGTGCACTTACCAACACACATCTGAGACAGGAAGTGCTTCCGTGCTGGTCTGTAAGGTGAGAGGGGCTGCTGGTGGAGACCACAGGTCTCCGGGGAGCACTGCAGTGGCCTCTGCCTCTGATTAAAAGTTTGCTTTTGCAGCAATCAGCTTTGCAGAGTCAGCAAATTACTGACCTTGGTTGTGTCCTGTGTGTGTAAGCGTGTGTGGATCCCACCCTTGAACATACACCATAGTGTGTATATGCTGTGATCTGCATTAATTATACACACACATGTCTTTTGAAGGTTGGTTTTGTTACTGATGTTTGTTTAAATCAGGATGAGGGACTCACATTGGACGGGTTGCTGGGGTATCATAGGGCTAACACATACAGACCAACACATTCACACTCACTTTCACACCTGCGAGAAATATTTTGTATCTGCAGTCCTCTTGACCTGCTTGTGTTTGGACTGTGGGAGGAAACCAGAGCTCCCAGAGGACAAACAATATGCAGCAGTATTACGCTTTATTGGCTCTCTAACCATTGATCCACCGAGGTGCTCTGACGGTAGTCTGTAGCTTTTTTACACTTTCATGTGGTAAAGTCTGTTCGGATATGTGAATATTTGGTTTTTCATTCTTGCCATTTAAGTTTTTGGTCTGTGAAAATGTCCCTGAAATGTAGAGCTGCAGTGATTAAGTGATTAGTTGTCAAGTATTTTAACAATCGATTCATTGGTCTTAAGAAAGATAAGCCAATATCCTCTGATTCCAACTTCTTCAATGTGAGTTCTTTTCTCCCCAGTAACAGTAAACTGTCATCAAACTGACATTTGAAGATTTTGAGAAACACTGTTGGACATTTTTCACCATTTTCTGACATTTAATAGAAGAAACAACAAATGGATTGATCAAGAAAAGAAACATCAGATTATTTGAAAATAAGAAGTATTGTTTTTTTAGGTAGCCACAACCTGAAGCATACCCTGTTTTTTGGTCTATTTTACTCTAATCGGGACCAAAACGTACAAAATCAAGATCGTTCTGTATAGAAGAATACTTGAAACTGGTGACTGAGACCTAAAACTCATTAGGAAACTGTTTACTGAGGTAAAAAATCAAG
>JBBNBP010002597.1:0-10949 GCA_039737535.1 Lagodon rhomboides | reverse complement strand
ATTATTGTGCCACACAAATTACAGATCAGTTAGGAAATCCTTCGGGCGCTCACATGATCATGCAGGGTTTGCAAAAAAGGTGTTTTGATGTGAAAGTGAGCGAAAATATGTCAAATTACAAATTGTAGCTTGCATGTTGTGAACGTGTTGGATTGTTTCCCTGGACTGCAACTGAGCATGTGATCCTTCAGGTGGTACTTGTCTAAACTGTCCACCCTACACTGAAAAAAGTGAATATAAGAATATGTATTTGTAACATAATTAAGCCTGTGATAATAACAATAAAAAACAAAGTTTGTCTCTTGACATTAATATATCAAGTTGTGAATTAGTCTACATTTGTTTAAAACACAACTCATTTTGATTTTTGTCCCTAACAAGCTGTATGTAAGTGGCTCAACACATTTTCTTATGCAGATCCACACAACATCACTGTCATTTGTTTTCTAGCACCATGAGTCAAAAATGTCATGTAATGTTTATATTGGACAGATTGACTAACACGTAGATCACATACTTGATTTAAGTGGCTCACCGTGACAAAAATATAATGTGTTTTATCTACTGAGAAAAAGTAAGGCAACTTTTTGCATCATTTTGTCATTTAGATCAAACAAGAGTTGTCTTTGTTTGTACAACATTAATCTTGCAGGTCATGTTAACTTACTTTTGCTATTAAAGTCAACTTAACACAACCGAGTTTACTTTGTTTGCAAAAGTAAGTTGACTTTACTTGCAAAATTAATGTTGTACAAACAAAGACTACTCTTGTTTGATCTACGGGATAAAATGATGTAAAAAGTTGCCTTACTTTCTTTAAGTAGATCAAGCCCTGTATTTTTATCAGTGTAGCAGTGATGGATGCAGCCGATGTCCTGGTGTTTGTGGATGGTCCTGAAGGACATACGTGATAGTCATTAATGGGATTCTGGGACCGACCCATATCGTGGTATTTCAGCTGCACATAAGCATCAGGAAGTTGTAGTGCAGTGGTGTAAGATTTCTATGAATATCCAAATGTGGACATAAATTTCAGGGTTTTTTTTACAGCTTCAAAAGAAAATGTTCTCCGTTTTAAAAGCCTGTCAGCAGCAGTGTGATATGTAGCAGCGACTGGACGCTTTAAAAAACAGAATCATCCAAACTGCTAAATCATCTCAGTGGATCCCGAAAGACGTCTGCAGCTTCTGAAACATGGCAGTGGTGTTTTCGGATGGACAAAGAGGTGGGCCTGCCCCTAACGATTACTTTCATAGTCGATTAGTCTGATGATTATTTTCCTCATCAATAAAATACATATTTAAATTCAGTAAAATGGTGAAGAGAGATTTAAAGTTGAGTCTCTGGGCATTCTGAAACCTATGGTCCATTTGTTTTTGTGTGAATTCTGGCAGCCTTGTGTTTCCTTGTTGAATTCGTGCAATATTTTAAATACACTAATTCATGTGAAACTGGGGCACTTGATAATATATTAATGGAGAACAGTGAGCACTGGACTCTATCAATTTATTAAGCAGCTGCTGAATGATTTAAGACCAGCTCCCTGCTTTGACTTGATGTGAAAGGAAAAGATGACAAAATGTTCACAAAAACCTTCCAAAACTCTCCAGCGGCTGAAGTAACACAATCTCCAAACCTTCGCTTACAGAACAGGACTTTCCCAGTCCGTACCAGTCGGAAATTTTATATTGAAGTGAGCAACAATGTTCCCAGTTTCCTTTCCTCCCGGGATTAACAGAAAATGTGTTTGGGACAAACAGAGGTCTTCTCCTTCTACCTCCAGAACAATAGAGATTTATGTACATGTATATGTACAACTATCACTTTGCAAATGACAAACTCAACCAGATGCTGACAACAATGGAGCGCGTGTTCTCCTGCTTCTACCATAGTCATCTCTCTTTCCACAGTGCAGCAGTGTGTCAGCGCTACCTACTATTGCTGGCTGGCTACTCGGCGTGAGACCTACAAAAGTGATGCCAATTTAAAGTCCGAAAAGATTTAGTAAACTCACCTCCGGCTGGGAACGAACCTGTGCGAAAAGTTCGGAAAACGCTGTAATAATCAGAAGTCGGGGGGAGTTTGGATCGAGCAGGGCTAGTTAGCTGTTAAGGCCCCCACACACCGGGTCCGACGTCTTCCTGATCCGACTTCCTTCTCCGACCACTCCGTCGGATCCGTTCGGTAGGAAAGTCACATTGAAACACACCGCCCCGGCTACACAGCAGCGTATACGTTCTGCGCCTGCGCGAGATGCAATAAGTCTCCTAAACATCGGGTGGCGCTCAGTCTCGTGCCAGCCACCCAAAACATGAAAACAGGAAATGACAGAACGGAGTGCGGACCGTAGCTTATCAGAACAAAGCACACACAGTGTTAGCTCAGCATTACTTGCGTGATGTCGTATTACGGTGGTCTCTCTTCCACCAGGGCAGCCAGCTGCTCCTCAAAGTCCTCGGTCCACACAGCCATGGCTTCCAAACATACGTTGGTTTATCCCCAAAATAACGAACGGTGAAGTGTTGTTTGTAACTCTGTGCCGTCTCTGTTTATGTGGTTTGTTTACCATCGTCACTTCCGCCGCCCCTCCCACACGCCGCGCTGATTCGCTGGCACACCGCCAATCAGAATGGTCACTGAACAGCTCGCTAACAACCAATCAGAGTATCCGACGGCGTCCAACCTCAGACGGCCGACTTCGCATGTTCAGTCAGATCAGACGCCTCCGACAACACTGAACACACCGAACAGAAAAGCTCCCTAACTCATCCGACTCTCTCCGAACGCTTCAGACGTCTGACGTCTGGACCCGGTGTGTGGGGGCCCTAAGGGGGCTGTTAGCTTACAACAGAGCTCAACACACAGCAGGACTGAGAATTTCTGTTCAGAGGAACATAAAGTTTGAGTATAGTGTGGAAGTAAAGTTGAAATCATCACTACTATATTGGTAAAGAGGTGAAATGTGATTGGTTAGTTGATTTGTAGCTGTGTGTCGCTGTATTATTACGATACAAAACTACAGCATAAAGAGACAAAACCCTGACAGGTTTACTTTTCTGTTTTTCATGTTTCCAATAGAGACAAAGTGCGGTGATGTAGGAAAGATTCATTTTGATTGAGAAACATTTACATTTTATGGTTCATCATTTGGAGAATACAAATGAATATGAAAAGAGAATGAATACTTTGTGCAAGATTAGATTTTGATTTATCTGGAGGATCCTGACTGTTCCCTGCTGGTGTTTTATCAACAAGAAGCATGGAGAGGCAGCAATTCCCTCAGTGCTTTGATGCAGGAAGAGAGCTTTCTTCTTAACCACCACTCTCAGGGCTTCTGGTAATTATGTTTAGTGCCAGAAAATCTCCGTTTTTGGTTTGAAGCAAGAAGCCTCCATCTTAACAAGACTTTGCTGCACTCTCATGTCCCCAAATGAATGAAAATGAGGCGAAAAAGCTTCTGGATTTTTTTTTTATTTGAAAGAATATGTGAAGAAATATCTGCAAAGCAGTGGTGATAGAACAAACATGCGTCATTGGTGTTGATGATGATTATTTGTGGTTGATAGGTTCAAATCATTACACGAGGGTCGTAATCACAATATTGCATAATGCAATTTTATAGAGGACATGTCTTAATTATGAATCTTATGCTTTAGATGCGTCCTGGCCTGCAGATCACAGTCTACAGACCTAAAGGTGCAAGAATGTTAATTGAAACCTTCAAAATAGTTAATAGTTCACATTATATAGACATTATAACATGTATGTATTGTTGCAGAGACATTTACTGAAGTTTGCATGCTAACCAGCTGGACTGAGCCCATCCTGCTCCAAAGCTCCTGAGCTAGCGGTATAAACACCAACACTTCTGCGGTGCCATGAGCTCTGAGTTCAGACTTAGCTACACGGCTAACTAAGCTTACTAGCTAACAGTAAAATCTGACAAACACACAAGCAGCAGAACAGTAGCAGTCGAGTATGAATTCAGCACTTCTTATTTATCATACCTCTTAAAGGGATAGTTCAGAATTTTGGACATAAGGCCTATTTTCCAAGTCAACCGGTGTGTTTGAGATGTCTGGAGACGTTTTCAAGACATTTCATTCAGTTCTCGTAGTCGCCGAGTTCGCTGTGCTATGGCTAGCGCAAGTCAACGGATCTTGTTAGCATGGCATTAAAAACACTCAGACCGACTCCACAGTGCACCCGAGGCAAATCAATTGTAACAGCAGACTATCGATGTACATATGTGTTGATAGAATGTTTGAAATAAAACCAACCTTGCATTTTTAAGGATTTATGTCTCAGCAGCAGCAGCGTGTCATACTTCCTAGTAGGCAGCGCCGGACTGATATCACCTAGCACTTATAAGTTACCGGATGTGAGAGGACGCTGGCGTCAATATCGCCGCTTCTCAATACGTAGCATAACTGCTTTTTTCTGTTGAAAAACAGAAAGCCAAGTTGTCCGTACAAACTCTGGGGCTGTGCTGCTAGCTTTGAAGGCTGCACACCTGAACAACTGGCTCCGTGGACTCACCTTTCTCCGCTGATCAGCTGTTAGCCTCGCCGATCAGCTGTTAGCCTAGCAACGCTAACTTTCAAACCCACATACTCAGTACTCTGTGGGCTGTCCATCATTGCTCCGTTGGTCCTCCCTCCACCACAACCTCAGGGTTATTCACCGCCTGGCTCCTCTGTCGCTCTCCTCTGCTGCTGTGGTCTCCCCCGGCTCGCCGTGATGTTGGATGGACGCTGCTCCGCCGTTGCTGGCGGAGCTGAGAACCGGGAGCAAAGTAAAATTCCGCTGCTGCTGAGAAACTAGTCCCTCAAAAAATGGATGATTCATGCGATGCGAGGTTAGTTTTGTTTCAAATATTATTCTATCAACACAGATATGTACATTGATAGTCTGCCGTTACAACTGATTTGCCTCGATGCACTGTGGAGTCGGTATGAGTGTTTTTAATGCCATGCTAATAAGATCCGTTGACTTGCGCTAGCCATAGCACAGCGAACTCGGCGACTTGGAGGACCTGAATGAAATGTCTTGGAAACGTCTCCAGACATCTCAAACACACCGGTTGACTTGGAAAATAGGCCTTGTGTCCAAAATTCTGAACTATCCCTTTAAGAAAACATCTTTATTTCCTACAGATTCTTGCCAAAATCACACAATTATTATGATTCTAAAGAAATGTTCTTGCATTTAAATGGCCTTTTTCCAGTCTACTGACGGCTCAAAGCTCTTTCCAACACTTGTCATATTCAACCATTAGCACACACACATTCATACACTGACAGCAGAGGCTGCCATGCAAGGTGTCGAACTGCCTCCCGAGCCACCGCCGCCATAAATAAAGAATAAAGAACAATGATATCGCAATTCACATCCCAATTGCAAAATAATCACAATGAGATACTTTCCAAAATCATTTAGCCCTGTTTGACCCAACAGCTTGCTCACAGTGTGACTGTAAATGTTGAGGAGGTCGTGTCATCAGAGGCAGGGTGAAGGTTCACAGGCTGAAAATCCCCCCAGAGGTGGTTTTGCTCGGTGTTATCCCTGCTCAGATGCATCGAGGCGATGATTTACGGCCGCGGTGGATCCCAGTGGCAGAGCGTGCGAGCTTAAAGAGCAGGCTCTAATGAAACGCTCCCCCTCTCTGTCTGTCTGTCTCACATTGTCTGGCAGCCTGTCTGTCTTCCTCCTGCTGCCCTCCTCCTCTCCCCACATCTCCTCCACTCATCTGTGTTTATTTATGTCCTGACGGGGCGAGGGTGGGGCCATGTGACGCTACATACTGTCAGACAGTGGAAATTTTTCAACTGGCAGAGAGTTTCCCTAAAGCATCACGGTCATTCTCCCTTCTATATGTCATTATTATAAACATCAGGGGTTTGGATATCAGGTAGATTCAGTTGGTCACAGGGGGCTCTCAACTCTGTTTAAATGCCACAGCAGTCTGTGGCCTCCGGGCTACCTTATGTATAAAAAATAGCCCATGAGATCCAATCATTTCGGTGTACAGATTTAGGAAAAGGAAAGCATCTGTATCAAACACACTGTTTTTTGGAATTGGAGGCAGGAAAATGTTGGATCAACACATCCCTAAAACTCGTCAATCAGCGATCAGGAGACTGCTGATCTACTGATGAAAGTGTCTTGATTTTTCAAGAATTTAAAAGATAATTCTGGTTTATAGCCACCGGGATCTTTTTGGTGTGGTAATGCAGAGATCAGGGAACTCACTTAATTTTTTTTTAAATAAATTAAACAGATTGGTTTGCCATATTTGAAAAAAGTAAACAGTAAACGGTAAACTTCAACGTTTCTCCTCCGAACAGCCTGTTGTAAACACAGATCACAGTTTACAGACTGACTTCCTCGTTCAGCTGTGAGCTGTGTGTACTTACTGTTTTTCCTAAGAGGGATGAATGAATGTCACGTCCTTTAGTTACGTTGAATATTGTTTTCAGTAAGTTTTGTTTGGTAACTTTTACTCAGCGAGTTGTTGTTTTGTAGGATAATGTACAATGATCATAATGCACGTACAACACATTTCAGCGGCATTTAAAATACAAGTTGGTTATTGAAAGAATGTGATTAACGTTTTTGAATATACACAATATTTTTTCTGGACTATAATTGACCATATAGATTCAACTGTGCTCATTTGTGACTGCTTTCTAAGAGTTTTCTTAATTAAACGAGTCTACTTGCCTTAAGTTTAACCTTCGTTTAAATGTCAGGGAGATTAGTTGTTCAGGAACATCTCTCATTCTGACCAACAAGCAGGCGAGCTGGTCTTTTGGTTTAGAAAGTGACAGAGGTACTTTAGTCAAACTGAGCATTTCACCTCTCGTGTTTCTTGCCTCGTCTGCCTTTTTTGTCACGAGGGTAAAACTGGGAACGTGGTCTCATCACGTCTACACAATATCATCTTAACCAGTTAACGTGCTTTAAAAATCTTTTGATTCAACGGATTCTTTATCCTGAAAATGTGCTACATCACAATATCGCAATAACGTCATTGTCCTTAAAGGTAGCTGTGGAGGTTTTGACTAGTGATGCTGTGGAGCAGTTTTGATAAGCTGGTCCTCGCAGCTGAGCACAGCTGTGACATGACACACATTTTCTGCAGACAATATCTTGCCAGTCAACTGATGATGACAACAAGAAATGTGGGCAGAGAAGAAGAAGAAGACTGTTAGTTAGCAAAACAATGCAAACTTCAAAATGTTCAGTCTTTTGAAAAGCTTCATGGTAAATGGGAAATGTGTTACTCTATCTTTTTGCACTTGTGGCTGATTGTGTGTTTGGTTGTGTGGCTGATTGTGTGTTTGGTTGTGTGTTTGCCTGTGTGGCTGATTGTGTGTTTGGTTGTGTGTTTGCCTGTGTGGCTGATTGTGTGTTTGGTTGTGTGTTTGCCTGTGTGGCTGATTGTGTGTTTGGTTGTGTGTTTGCCTGTGTGGCTGATTGTGTGTTTGGTTGTGTGTTTGCCTGTGTGGCTGATTGTGTGTTTAATTGTGTGTTTGCCTGTGTGGCTTGTTGTGTGTTTGGTTGTGTGTTTGCCTGTGTGGCTTGTTGTATGTTTGGTTGTGTGTTTGCCTGTGTGGCTTGTTGTGTGTTTGGTTGTGTGTTTGCCTGTGTGCCTGGTTGTGTGTTTGGTTGTGTGTTTGCCTGTGTGGCTGATTGTGTGTTTGGTTGTGTGTTTGCCTGTGTGTTTGGTTGTGTGGCTGGTTGTGTGTTTGGTTGTGTGTTTGCCTGTGTGTTTGGTTGTGTGTTTGCCTGTGTGGCTGGTTGTGTGTTTGGTTGTGTGTTTGCCTGTGTGGCAGATTGTGTGTTTGGTTGTGTGGCTTGTTGTGTGTTTGGTTGTGTGTTTGCCTGTGTGGCTGATTGTGTGTTTGGTTGTGTGTTTGCCTGTGTGGCTGATTGTGTGTTTGGTTGTGTGGCAGAGTGTGTGTTTGGTTGTGTGTTTGCCTGTGTGGCTGATTGTGTGTTTGGTTGTGTGTTTGCCTGTGTGGCAGATTGTGTGTTTGGTTGTGTGGCTTGTTGTGTGTTTGGTTGTGTGTTTGCCTGTGTGGCAGATTGTGTGTTTGGTTGTGTGGCTTGTTGTGTGTTTGCCTGTGTGGCTGGTTGTGTGTTTGGTTGTGTGTTTGCCTGTGTGGCTGGTTGTGTGTTTGGTTGTGTGTTTGCCTGTGTGGCAGATTTTGTGTTTGGTTGTGTGGCTTGTTGTGTGTTTGGTTGTGTGGCAGATTGTGTGTTTGGTTGTGTGTTTGCCTGTGTGGCAGATTGTGTGTTTGTCTGTGTGCCTGGTTGTGTGCCTGGTTGTGTGTTTGCCTGTGTGCCTGGTTGTGTGTTTGGTTGTGTGTTTGCCTGTGTGGCTTGTTGTGTGTTTGGTTATGTGGCTGATTGTGTGTTTGGTTGTGTGTTTGCCTGTGTGGCAGATGGTGTGTTTGCCTGTGTGTTTGCCTGTGTGCCTGGTTGTGTGTTTGCCTGTGTGTTTGCCTGTGTGGCAGATTGTGTGTTTGCCTGTGTGCCTGGTTGTGTGTTTGGTTGTGTGCCTGGTTGTGTGTTTGGTTGTGTGTTTGCCTGTGTGTTTGGTTGTGTGTTTGCCTGTGTGGCTTGTTGTGTGCCTGGTTGTGTGTTTGGTTGTGTGTTTGGTTGTGTGTTTGCCTGTGTGGCATGTTGTGTGCCTGGTTGTGTGTTTGGTTGTGTGTTTGCCTGTGTGGCTGATTGTGTGTTTGGTTGTGTGTTTGGTTGTGTGGCTTGTTGTGTGTTTGGTTGTGTGTTTGCCTGTGTGCCTGGTTGTGTGTTTGGTTGTGTGTTTGCCTGTGTGCCTGGTTGTGTGCCTGATTGTGTGTTTGGTTGTGTGTTTGCCTGTGTGGCTGGTTGTGTGTTTGGTTGTGTGTTTGCCTGTGTGCCTGGTTGTGTGCCTGATTGTGTGTTTGGTTGTGTGTTTGCCTGTGTGGCTGGTTGTGTGTTTGCCTGTGTGTTTGGTTGTGTGTTTGCCTGTGTGCCTGGTTGTGTGCCTGATTGTGTGTTTGGTTGTGTGTTTGCCTGTGTGGCTGGTTGTGTGTTTGGTTGTGTGTTTGGTTGTGTGTTTGGTTGTGTGTTTGCCTGTGTGGCTGACGGTTCCTCTCGCAGGCTGATGGATGGTGCTGAGGAGGCTATGAAGCTGGCTGAAAGGTTCTCAGTAGCAGGGTAAATGATTAGGCTGTGCTCAGCCACAATATTCACATTACTTCAGTGTCTGCAGGGCCGGCTGGGGATCAATACTCTATTACTCTTCCACCTGAGCCAATCCCTGGATGGCAGGCCACCACAGGGAGCCCTCGCCGCTGCTCAGACTCCACCAATCAATGCTGTTGCGGACAGAGGGAAAAAAACGTGATTAGAGATCTTAACTGAGGCGCCGTCAGACAGCGGTCCACGGAACAACATCCAAACATCGCTTCATGCAGTTGTGCACTTACCAACACACATCTGAGACAGGAAGTGCTTCCGTGCTGGTCTGTAAGGTGAGAGGGGCTGCTGGTGGAGACCACAGGTCTCCGGGGAGCACTGCAGTGGCCTCTGCCTCTGATTAAAACTTTGCTTTTGCAGCAATCAGCTTTGCAGAGTCAGCAAATTACTGACCTTGGTTGTGTCCTGTGTGTGTAAGCGTGTGTGGATCCCACCCTTGAACATACACCATAGTGTGTATATGCTGTGATCTGCATTAATTATACACACACATGACTTTTGAAGGTTGGTTCTGTTACTGATGTTTGTTTAAATCAGGATGAGGGACTTTCTTCCAGCTCATACTGGACGGGTTGCCGAGGTATCACAGGGCTAACACATACAGACGGACACATTCACACTCACTTTCACACCTGCGAGAAATATTTTGTATCTGCAGTTCTCTTGACCTGCTTGTGTTTGGACTGTGGGAGGAAACCAGAGCTCCCAGAGGACAAACAATATGCAGCAGTATTACGCTTTATTGGCTCTCTAACCATTGATCCACTGAGTCTGTAGCTTTTTTACACTTTCATGTAGTAAAGTCTGTTCGGATATGTGAATATTTGGTTTTTCATTCTTGCCATTTAAGTTTTTGGTCTGTGAAAATGTCCCTGAAATGTAGAGCTGCAGTGATTAAGTGATTAGTTGTCAAGTATTTTAACAATCGATTCATTGGTCTTAAGAAAGATAAGCCAGTATCCTCTGATTCCACCTTCTTCAATGTGAATATTTTCTTTATATTTCTTTAGAGTTCTTTTCTCCCCAGTAACAGTAAACTGTCATCAAACTGACATTTGAAGATTTTTAGAAACACTGTTGGACATTTTTCACCATTTTCTGACATTTAATAGAAGAAACAACAAATGGATTGATCAAGAAAAGAAACATCAGATTATTTGAAAATAAGAAGTATTGTTTTTTTAGGTAGCCACAACCTGAAGCATACCCTGTTTTTTGGTCTATTTTACTCTAATTCGGGACCAAAACGTACAAAATCAAGATCGTTCTGTATAGAAGAATACTTGAAACTGGCGACTGAGACCTAAAACTTATTAGGAAACTGTTTACTGAGGTAAAAAATCAAGTGAGATGTTTGGTAATTTTCTCATAGGCTTACATACAATTGGACAATTGTAATTTTGAAACCAGTGGAGTCACCCCTCCTGGCTATATGAAAGAATTCAGGCACTTAAGGCACTGGCTTCACTTTTTAGAACCGGGATGCTTTGTTCATACAGGTATTGGCCCTGAAAAACCAGAACTAATGTTCTGAGACAGATACATGTTGGTTGTTTGGTTGTGTGTTTGCCTGTGTGGCAGATTGTGTGTTTGGTTGTGTGTTTGCCTGTGTGGCTTGTTGTGTGTTTGATTGTGTGTTTGCCTGTGTGGCTGGTTGTGTGTTTGGTTGTGTGTTTGCCTGTGTGGCTGATTCGCGTGTT
>JBBNBP010002588.1:0-25462 GCA_039737535.1 Lagodon rhomboides | reverse complement strand
GGTGTGTTGATGTTACTCAGGTGTTCACTAGCACCTGCGCTCAGACTGTCAAGACTATATGTTCAGGCTGTCTGGGTTCATCTAAAGGGCTGGTCTGGATCAGAGTGGGATAGTTGGTGGACTGGAGAGTCCAGGTGGGCCGTTACCTGGCAGGAGTCGATCCCTCCCTCTGCGTATCCAGCACACAGCATGTTGGAGGTGATGTTGTACTCAGGTAACCATTGCTGACACTGGTCCTGAGCCACTAGAGGAACCTCGGCCTCCTGGAGGATGTCAGGTGAATAACCTGAAAGAGACAGACAGGTAGTTATCAACACAGACAGGTGTGTGAGAGAGAGACAGGTAAGAGAAAGTCAGACAGGGGAGAGAGAGAGAGAGAGACAGGTAGTAAGCAACACAGACAGGTGTGTGAGAGAGAGACAGGTAAGAGAAAGTCAGACAGGTGAGAGAGAGAGAGACGGGTGAGAGAGAGAGATGGGTGAGAGAGAGAAAGATAAAGACGGGTGAGAGTGAGATGGGTGGAGAGTGAGACAGACAAGATAGAGAAACAGGTGGAAAGGCAGACAGACAGGTGGAGGGGGAGTGAGACGTGTGAGAATGAGAGACAGGTGTGTGTGAAAGAGAGAGAGAGAGAGAGAGAGAAACAGGTAGTGAGCGACACAGACAGGTGAGACTGACATAGGTGGAGAGACAGACAGACAAGTCGGAGAGAAAGAGAGACAGGTAAAGAGAGATAGGAAGGTGGAAGAGAGACAGACAGGTGTGTGAGAGAGGGACAGATAGTGATTGTTACAGACAGGTGAGAGACAGAGAGATGGGAGAAAGAGAGGTGAGAGAGACACAAACAGACAGACAGTTGGAGAGAATGAGAGACAGGTTAGAGAGGGACAGACAGGCCAGAGAATGAGAGAGACAAATGAGAGACAGACAGACAGACAGGTAGAGAGAGAAAGGTGAGAGACTAATGGAGAGCTAAATAGACAAGTGTAGAGCGAGACAGAGAGAGAGAGAGAGAGAGAGAGGTAGAAAGTGAGACAAACAGGCTGAGAGAGACAATGGAGCGAGACAGGCAGGTGGAAAGACAGACGGACACGCCAGAAAGAGACAGGTGGAGAGACAGACAGGCGGGAAAGAGAGAGAAAGAGGTGTGAGGAGTGACAGGTAGAGAGAGAAACAGGTAAGAGAGAGGGACAGGTGAGAGAAATAGAGACAGGTGGAGTCTTGATGTCTCTAACCCTGCTCAGTGAGCGATCCCCATCCAGCAATGAAACATTTTCTTCCTGCTGTGAAATCCTGACCCTCGGGAGGTAAACACACTGGCTGGACGGTCTCTGAAAAACACATTACCTCTGTTTATAGTGACCAGATGTTTCATGAAAGTGTCAATCAAATTTTATAAGTTTATTTATTACAACAAAAGGCCATTTATATGCTGTTGACCAAAAAATATATGGAAAGAACCTGATACGATGTCCAAAGATGTCTGATTTCATTATATGAAATATGAATATGAATATGAAGACTAATATTTTACAACCAAAAATACACAGTAGTGCTAGTTTTTGTGGCACAACTACATTCTTAATTGCTCTTTACAGTTTGAAACTTGTTTAAAAAGCTTCAGAGATCAATTTTTGTATTCATAAACTCTTCTTCCATCAGTCTGCCATGACTCTCTCTGAACTCAAACTCTTTGCAGATGATACACTTAGGTGTACTTCAGAATTTCATATGATTGTTGACTATTTTTTTCATTATTGTTTACAGAGCTTCTCTCAAGCCAACAAGCCACTTTATAATAATGACTCTTCACTATCACAAAGCAATTATATAAATACTAATATTATTATTGATGCTGTTATCAAAAAAATCAAAACAATTCTCCAAGCACTACTTTTACAGACCTACTATGCTTTGACAGGTCTTTTGTTTTTTCCTTTCCTTATGAGTTTTTTATAGGTTCTTGTGCATGTAAAAGGTCTTGAATGTTAAAAAGCCTGAAGTCAGTGCCAACAGAAGCTGCTCTCTCCCACTGTTCCTGAAACACCTTGTCAGTAGTCCCGCCTTTAATTCCATGACTTTGTGACGTCACATTACTTCATCATGTTACACATTGGTAATATATGCCTTCATTCACGGTAGAAGTGAAGCTGAAAACACAACAGAGCCAACAGAGACACAGTGAGTAGTGCTGGCTCAGGCGTGTGTGAGCTGACCAATCAGAGTAGACTGGGATTACGAACCTGAAAATGAGCAGAATATCTCCTTTAATGTCAGATAAAAACTTTTCACCCAGTTATTGTTACATACCTTGGATTTTGCTGATGTTGTGTATCAAAATACTATGGAGTCCTTTTAAGTGTTTTTTTAAATTAAAAATCATTGTCTGCATTTATTTTAACTATACAGTTTACTTGACAATACTGTGATGTTTTTATTATTTCACACTACACTCACAACAGGAGCAGGTTTTTTTTTCTGTCAGAAAGCTCCATTGAATGGACTAATATAGTTTGAACAAATCATTAAAACTATTTGCTCTAGTGTCTGATGTTCACATTTATAAATGTGAATTACTGCCACAATGATTAATGCATTATGTGTTAATGCTTTTATGTGCTGCTATGTTGTTTTTCTGTATGAACCACCCAGTAGTTTGAATCAGAGGCTCAATCTGTAAAAAAACAAGGGAATTTGTGTGATAAATGACCGGGTGAGATCATTAATTTGTGTGTTGTTACTGACGGGTGAAGTTGACTGGCTGCTCCAGATGCATCAAGGCGATGTCAGCCTGTTTAGTTAGTCTGTTGTACTGTTTGTTGATGATGATGCGATCGACTTGTCGGGTCTGAACGTCCACAGAGTCTGCATCAGTTTGAGAGTGAAGACCGGAAACAACTGACCACCAGCTGAGGACATTCTTCCTGTGGAACAAAAACATGTCTGCCTCATATGTTTCATACAGGTCAACATTTAAAACATAACAATAGTTTGACAACAGAAACACTTTTTTACTTCATAGGTAATGATGTTACATCCATAGATCATATAAAAATGTAAAAAAATGTTAAATATAATACTTTAGATTTGAACAATTATATTTCACAATACTACTAATAATAATCATTTGATTTATATGCAGTTTTCTAAACGTGCAACAACTCAATTGTGTAAAAATACAGGTAAAACATGTAAAGAGAATTCTTGCTTTTTAATGCTAGAAATAAATGATCTGTCATTACGGTCTCACCCGTAGACGCAGTGTGCAGCGGTCAGGACCCAATCTCTGCCAATCAGTGTGCCTCCACACACATGTTTCATCCTCAACTGTAGAGACACAGTCCACGGCCACGCCCCCTTCACAGCATCAACCCCGCCCACCACTCTGCCCTCACCTGACAGGTAGCAACAAACACTTACAACAGTCAGTCTGAAAAAAACAGGATCAGATCAAGAGGAGTTCCTATCCTAACTGAAAACCTTATTCACACTTTTACCTTGACCTGGTATGCTCTCTGCTGATTGGTCAGTCTCCCTGCTGACATTAGCGACCTGTCGAACACCACAAGCTGAAACACACACACTCCATCAGTCTCTGCATGCAGAACGTGAACAATCTTTAAATTACATGAATAAATTAAGGGTCAGAGTTCTCACGTTGGTTGTCACAGCTCAGAGAAACTACTTCCTCACTGTTGCAGGTTTCACTGTAAAAAACAAAACAACCATTATAAGTCCTCAGACTGTCATTAAACTCAGTTCTTCTGACTGGTTCTAGTCCGACTTCTGTTTCTGCATCTAGCTCTGGTTTAATTTTTTAATGTATGTGTCTCTAGATCTAGTTTTGGGTCTGGTCATCGGTACCTGACATTGGCTTCCAGTGTTCCATTGCTGGTGACTGTGATGGTTGCAAACGGGGAATCCTGTGGCTGAGCTGGCAGCAGTGTGGCCTCCCCGGACCTGTAGAGAGTCAGGGACAAAGACCAGATCTTACTCTGGATCTGTAACTGGATGTCTTTATATTTCTGTTTCCTACAAGAACCTTCATTTAGTTCAGGCGATCCAAACATTTCAGGTTGTTTGTCTGATCTGCCAGTGATCTGGGGATTTCTGTCGACAATCTCCAAAAACCATTGGGGCTAAAATCTTGTAGTGTGAACGATACCTGTATCCCAGGTACCGACAGGTGGAGAGAGACAGCTGTGAGTTCCAGGTGTCAGCACATACGGTGTGTGGAGAGGAATCAATTTGGATCTGGAGACGACTGGAATTATTCCCATGCAACTTCACTGAAACACACACAGCCACACACACGATGTAAATCAGAATATCACACAGTATCTATGTGGACACCTGAGAGTCCATCAAGTCCGCTACCAGTTTGACACATGGTAAGGTTAGTTTAACATAGAAATAAATTATGTTTAATTGTCTCTTAAAAATGCAGAGACTTTTCAATTGTTTTCCAAGAAGATGAAAGGGAAAGGATAGAGGAAGGGAGAGCAATGAAAAGAAGAGAAGAACCAATTTTCAGACGATCGGGATAGCATTCTACTCGCCCAACATGCCCATCCAAGTAAGCTTAGCCTAGCTTCACTTAGGACGGGATAGGAAAGGTTAGGTTATACATCACATTACTGCTGTTATACACCGATCAGGCAGAACATTACGACCACCTGCCTAATATCATGAAGGTTCCCCTTGTGCAGCCAAAACAGCTCTGACCTGTGAAGACATGGACTTAAGACCTCTGAGGGTCCTGTGGTGTCTGGCACCAGGGCGTTTTATAGTGGATCCTCTGGTCCAGTATGTTGGGGGGTGGGGCCTCCATGGATCAGACCTGCTCAGCACGTCTTACAGATGCTCCATCAGATTGGGATGTGGTGAATTTGGAGGCCCGGTCAACACCTTGGCTCCTTTATCGTGTTCCTCGAGCTGTTCCTGAGCAGTGTTTGTGGTGTGTCAGGGCACATTGTCCTGCTGGGGGGCCACTGCCATCGGGTAGTGTTGCTGTGATGAGGGGGTGTAGTTGGTCCACAACAGTGTTTGGATGGGTGGTGCGTGTCAAGTGGCATTCACATGAATGCAGCAGCCAAGGTTTCCCAGCAGAACATCACATTGTGATGAGATGATCAGTGTTATTCACGTCACCTGTCAGTGGTTTTAATGTCGTGGCTGATCGGTGTACAGCCAAATGTAAAGGAGTGAAATTATGTAATGATTGCACTGCAGTTTCTAATCGGATGAGAACACTGAGATTTATATCTGTGACATCAGAATTGATCATCAGAGAAGCTCCAGCTGATGGACTCACCACAGTCAGCTTCATCAGAGGCATCAGGACAGTCGACCACGCCGTCACAATGACCGTCACCATAGATACAACTTCCTGTCTGGCACTGGAACTGACCGACACCACATGGAGCTAATCACAAACGACATGACACGTCAGTGCAATTAAAAATCAATAATCAATAATACTAATAAATACGTGTAATACTTGTGTTTACGGTCTTATTTTTCATGGTCTAATAGAAATTACAGTCAACCCTTTGACCTCACCTGGTACACCCAGGTTGACCCCAGTGGTGAAGTTGGCTCTGAACCCTCGGCCGTAACTGGAGTCATCCGTAAAGAACCAGACCGCCATCTGATTGGTTGTTGAGAACACATCGTGGGCGGTGCCATCACTACCAGTGAGGATAGCTGAGAACAAAGCAAGTTAAAACCTGAAGCAGAATAAACTGGAATAAAGTCGGACGTTCACACATATAGTGAGAATGAAGCTGAAATGGATTCTGGGTAATTCCCATCCTCACCCAGTAAGGGAGCGTTTGGCTCCGCCCCATCCCGCACCTCTACGACGTCATAGACTGATTCAATGTCAAAGTCAATGAAGTGGAGCTGGATGTTCTGACCCTCGTTGGCATGGAGAGTCCACAGACCTGAAGGAGCAAAGGATTATGGGTATTTACAGAAACACCACACAGGTTACAGGTGAGCATGAAACATCAGGTAAACATGTACAGGTATGAGTAAAATATAAGTACAAGTATAGGACTAAAAGTTGAATTGAGCCTGTACAGACAGGTGTACTCACACTTAGACTCGTCCCCGTAGGAATGTGGGTAATTCGGGGAGCTGAAGGTGGAGTTTGTCTCCCAGAGGTTAAAGGGTCCTCCACAGTCAGCTGGACCAATCAGAGCAGAGAGAGCAGAGTGAGATTTTGTGATAACTATAATAGAGGGCGTGGTCTGTGTGTTACTTGGTATAGAGGGTGTGGTCTGTGTGTTACCTGGTATGATTGGTGGAGGTGGTACATTGGTTGGTTCGGGGGGGCGGGGCCACATGGACCAGGAGTCAGTGCGATGTCATCCAGAGCGATGTCATCCATAAACTGCCCTCCTCTCTTCAGAGCTTCAAACACCACCTGCAGAGGTCAGAGTTCACACTGAACAGCGGACTCATTACACATTGCTGATCAGTTTGTGGACTTCCTGCGTGATGTCACTGACCATGAGTTCTGTCGTCAGGTAGAGGGTCACCTGGCCGTAGTTCCAGTTGTCGCCATAGTCACCATCTTTCTGGAACACCACGATACCGGCAGTTGATGGAGACGGTTGGAGCAGCAGGACGCTGAGACGGTGGACGTTCTCTCCAAACATGTGATACCTACAACCAACAGTCAGGTTACTTCCTGTTTACATACTGATTCATTCACAGGTTTATTTGTTTATTCTCTTCTTGTTATCTTGTTTAATTTGTCACTGTTTGCATGGCTATTTGTTTACTTCCCGGTTGTATATATGCTTATTTGTTTATTTTCCAGTTGTTTACATGTTTACTTGTTCACTTTTTAGTTGTTAACATGCTTATCTGTTTATTTTCTGGTTATTTACTTGGCTATTTGTTTATTTTCTGGTTATTTACATGCTTATCTGTTTATATTCTGGTTATTTACATGCTTATCTGTTTATTTTCCAGTCATTTACATGCTTATTTGTTCATGTTTCAAGTTACTTACATGCTTATCTGTTTATATTCCAGTCATTAACATGCTTATTTGTTTATTTTTCCAGTTGTTCACATGCTTATTTCTTATTGCTTATGTTTACCAGAAGCTCAGGCACTTGGGCTCTGTGGTCGGAGTCAGAGGGAGGCTGTTGATCCTGAAACTCTTCGGGAATTGGCCAGGACTCAGAGGTGTGGTGATGTAGAAACCTGACAGAGACACACAAAAACTAATCAATGCTACTGATTATAATACCAATACTACTGATATTATTACAACAACAAGAACAAGACCAACAAGATCAACATGAATAATCATCATATCATTACAGAATTTAAAAAAAACTTTTCTTTCTTAATTCTATTTATTTTATCTTCACTACTTCCTGTATATAATTATATTTTGTTATTATGATATTATGATTATGATATTAAACCCACCTGAGCTGTTGCCCAGCGTGTGATCGACACTCGGGCCGGTCAGCGGAGGAAACGTGGAGCCCCTGACTCGCTCCCAGTCCCCATCGTCGTCCTGCGTCTGCCTCCAGAAACACATACCCTGCTCAAAGTTACATGTCAGCTTCTGCTCGTCTGAACACACACACACACACACACACACACACACACACAGACACAGGTCAGGTATGGTGACACACTGGCTACAGTTTTATACATCCTGTTTGAGGTGCAGTAGAGGAACCTGAGAGGTTGGAGATGTTAGCGGTCCTGTAGGTGGCGTTGAACCCTGAATGCATGCTGATGTCATCATATAAAAACTCTACAGTTGATTGGTCGGTCAGCAGCCACACAGTCCAGGAAGGTGCGGTGGGGGTGATCTGAGCTGCACATCATATTGTAATGTGAGTTAATGAGTCCGTAGATCCGTTACAACACTGACTGTGTTTGTGTGTGTGTGTGTGTGTGTGTGTGTGTCTGAAGTTTACCTGTCAGGATTTTGTCGTCTCCGACCCCTTCATAAAATCTCATAATGTCTTGGTTGCCTGCTGCAAACTCGACGTCGACCTGAACAGAAAGTCCTTGATGGACCCTAAAAACAACAGAGTTCATGTTATGTGAAAAATATTCTGTTTAAACTTCCTGTTTTAGCCTGAAACTGAATTGTGAAAGTCTCTGTGCTGTTGGAGTCGGAAGTTTCTCACGTTCACTTCAGTACAGCCGCATCTGATGGACATGAGAGGAAGTGCAGCAGTGTGTGTGTGTGTTTGTATGTATTAATGAAATATAAATGTAAGTACATTTACTCAAGTGCTGTACCTAATACAATTTTGACGTTATTGTACTTAACTTGAGTATTTCCATTTTTTGCTACTTCAGCTCCACGCCATTGTAGAGGCAAATATTGTACCTTTTACTCCACTTCATTTATTTTTACTTAAGTTACTAGTTACTTTGCAGATTACATGCCAAAGTAATGCATTTTTGATTAATGTTTTTGAACAACAATGTGTTTTAAAAAATCAATAATCAGAAACTGCTTAATACCAGATCCAGTAATCAGCCAGTGTGATGATCTATCGACCCATAATATTCAGTATATGCATAAACATGAATATATGTATATTTACTTCCATTTGTACTTTACTCAATTAATTGCCAGAGGATTACTTTTGGTACTTAAGTACATTTACTATCAAGCACTTTTGAGACTTTCACTGAAGTACCACTCATATGGGTATCTCAAGGAAATTGAATTGAATGCAACTGGATTTGGTTTTTGTCTTGAAGACGTTTCACCTCTCATCCGAGAGGCTTCATCAGTTCCTGCTCGCTTGACTAGGCTGAGACTAGTCCAGATGAAGCCTCTCGGATGAGAGGTGAAACGTCTTCAAGACAAAAACCAAATCCAGTTGCATTCGATTCAATTTCCTTGAGATAACTATGACCTGGATGAATGAGAATATTCACAAGCTTACTCATATGGGTACCAAATTAAGAGCAGCTTCAGCTACAGACTCATTCAACCCTGCTGCCTGAAAGAACGGCACAGGTGATTGTCTGACTTTGTAAGGCACGCTCCACAACACACAAATAATGTGCTTCAAATGATTTTTACTGTAAATACTGCACCTTATGTTCCACTTACTTATATTTTAACACAATATCTTGACTTTTATTCAAGTATGACTTTTGGGTACTTTTTTACAACACTCTGTCTGTGTTTGTGTGTGTGTGTGTGTGTGCGTGTGTGTGTGTGTGTGTGTGCGTGTGTGTGTGTGCGTACCTGATGATCCAGAGACAGTTCCTGCTGCTGCTCTCTGAGGTGCCTGATGAACCGAACGAACCGCTGGGACCCGTCAGCACGAACTGTCCATCGCATGTTGCTATGGAGACCATGATGACGTCACAGTAAGTTCAACAACATTTGAGAGCAAATACGTGATTAAAAGCAGCTAGTTCACCTTATGTCAGTTAAACTGTAACCTGCAGCTCGTGTCAGTGTGTCACCTGGCGACGGTGGCTCCAAAACTATAAAGGGGGGGCAGCATCACCGCTAACTGCTGCTCACTATACTCTGCTATCTTCGGCTGTATTGACTAGCAGCCAAGCCCCCCAACAAAGAGGGCCAGGCTTTAAAGACAACTTTCATAGTGGCCAAATCGTGTATTTACAATGTCACATGATGTACTTTTTTTTTTTTTTATAAGCTAACATTGTGAATGTACGGAAGCGTATTGCATTCACTTGATAAATTTATTTTTTGGTTTGTTTTTTGGAGTAATTATTTCTGTTTTTCGGACTAATTTTTTTCCTGAGTTTACGGAGCATTTGAAGATCCATTCATTCATTGAGAGCTCGACTTCGTGGTTACAAACATGACCGACTTGTTCAGTTTGATCAAGTTTTACTTTGATCTGGGTTTAAGACACTGGGAGATAGTCCTGTCTTTAACTCATATAGATGGTATTATCATTAGTTTGTCAAGGCATGTATGCGCGGGCAGGAGTCACCATAGGTCCACGACATGGTCCACGGGAGAACGGGAGTCTGTCACAGGTTGGATGTTCTCGCGGAGTTCGAAGTATCTCGATATTTCAGAAAAACTTACTCCGAAAAACAGGGGGAAAAATTACCACGAAAAACAGACAAAAAAATAAATTACTCAGAAAAGCAGAAATAATTACTCAGTAAAACAAACCAAAAAATTATTTTATCAAGTTTATGCAATACGCTTCCGTATGAAAGAAGCATCTATAAAATGGTGGATACATTTTTTTGAGTGTCTTAACCCAGAGAAATGGCTTGTTTGACTGTCATATTTTGTACCTGTTGAGGTACAAAGTGGTTTTATGAGACAGGACAATCCAGAGGTAACTGGTTAGCATGCTAACTTCAGTCAACAGCTCTGCAACACAATACATAGACATCGTTGACATAATGTCGTCATTGTTGTGGCTTTACATTGGGTTGATAATGTTTATTTTTGGACTGCAATTCTGGCCAAATCTTAGGTATCGGCCCTTTAATATGAACACAACTCACCACAGGTAGCAGCGTCTTCATCAGAAGCATCAGGACAGTCATCGACTCCGTCACACAACTTGCGGGGTCATAACACACGTCGATCCATCAGCACATTTCGTCTCGTAAGGCCGACACGTTACTGTGGACACAAAGCCGGACATGACACAAACGTGGCAGACTTTTTAACAGCTAATAAAGTGGAGCCTCTAGTTTAACCTGATGCCTTTTGGTGTATCTCAGATACACTGTAAAATCTACATCAAAACATCAACGATAGTTACATCTACTTCTGATAATTCTGATGTTGGTTGGCAGAAGAAGCTCTTTAAATAGCAGACATTTGATAGAGACAGACAGAGTTTGTATTGTGGATATAAATATAATCATATATAAAAAAATAGAGAGAGAGTTTTCTCACGGGCTGTAGTCGTGGCAGTCGTCGGTGCAGCTGTTGTCTGGTCTTTTTTCTCTGCAGGAGAAGAAGAAAATTATTCTGATATTTAGTTTCTGCTGTTTTCAGCGTTGGTTGTTTCATGCAAATATAAACTGGCTTGTTTATAGGTGAGAGAACTGGACATTATGTGACATTAAAGGTCTTATTGATAATATTTTTCATTTTATTCATTTTAATGTAGACAAATATTTTTTTAAATATCATAAAGATGCAGCAAAAGTATCTGTTCTCCTTAAAAACATTATTGTGATTGTGAATTAATCATTTTAAAATGTTTGTTTTGTTTATCTCTGTAAGAATTCTGACAGTTGGTAGCTGCTTTTAACAAGGTTTGTCAGCCAGTGGTATTGGTTTCACGTGGTATCTGTGTTTCGTCAATTATCAACAGTCTTGGTAGTTGCCAGTTTGTAGATTTAAACAAAAACGGTTGATTTCTTCAGGATGCACCCAACTTACCATACTGCCCTAATGTTAGCTAGCTAACTAATGATGTTAGCTAGCGTGAGCAATGTTAGCTTCAACAATAGTTCAAAAACAACCGATGGAAAAAAAAAAATTCATACAATGGCTCAATACTGCTCATCTGCTGTAATCAAAGTCTCCGGAAGCCCTGAGATCCCAAATTGATTGAAAAATACGTGATTTGCGCCCTTGACACATGGTCAAGCTTGTGCACCCATCTCCCATCAGCTATGGTGAAGATTTTGCCTTTAAAAGGGTGTAAATAACGTCTTTTGCTTCCTGAAATTTGGATCAGGCCTGACGAGCTGTATGGAGCCTTTATCCGCTTCAGCTGTTCAGGAGAACGTTGCAGCTCAGTTTTGTCTGACGCTCCATCAACATGAGGGTGAGCAGATAACGACTGAATTCTCATTTCTGGGTGAACTGTTCCTTTGAAATCAACTGAATCAGAATCAGAATTTCTAAAGACAACTGTGATCTCAGAGTGTCACCTGTGATCTGAATAGTGAACGTGGCGATCACCAGTCCCGTGTTCCCGGCCTCCCTAATCCCCGTCACCAGCTGCTGCTCCGCCTCCTCCGCATCGATCGGCTGATTGAACCAGAGGTCAAAGTTCACCGCCACACGGCTTGTAGCCTGACTGAGAACACACACATCGATAAAGATTCGAAAATCAGTACCATTGGCAGATTCAATCCTGATTAATCAATTAATCAACTACTTAATAATAGTGCTGCCAGCAGCTGCTGATTAGTATATTGATAGGTATTGGTGTGATTGATCAGATATCTGACCTGAAGTATAAAACCTGACTGGTCTTGTAGAGAAGCCTCAGCTCAGTGAGACTGTACGCCTTAGATATCTGTCGACCAATCAGAGGGCAGACTGTGATCAGGTGACTTCACAGAGAAACCTACAGACACACTGTGACACTGTGTAGTTTATGTAGAGGGCCGGAGTCTCGCTCCATCCGGTGGACCCCATCCACAAAACACTGTACAGCACACTGATAAAAATACAGGGCTTGATCTACTTAAAAAAGTAAGGCAACTTTTTGCATCATTTTATCCCGTAGATCAAACACGAGTCGTCTTTGTTTGTACAACATTCATTTTGCAAGTAAAGTCAACTTACTTTTACAAACAAAGTAAACTTGGTTGTGTTAAGTTGAATTTACTTGCAAAAGTAAGTTAACATGACTTGCAAGATTAATGTTGTACATACAAAGACAACTCTTGTTTCATCTACATGATAAAATGATGCAAAAAGTTGCCTCACTTTTTCTCAGTAGATAAAACACATTATATTTTTGTCACAGTGAGCCACTTAAATCAAGTATGTGATCTACGTGTTGGTCAATCTGTCCAATATAAACATGACATGACATTTTTGACTCAAAAAAATGACAACAACAAAATTAAGAGGGTGAATTCCCTGGAAACCATAAGTACACTCAGCAAATTGTGTGAGAGTTGCACTAGAGGAAAGGTTATAATAAGGCATAATACCCAGAAGTACCCAGAATGCACCACACAGGGCGGGGCGTAGTTGGAGCAGAGTAAATACAACAAGCAAATAGTGTGTTGTGTGGATCTGCATAAGAAAATGTGTTGAGCCACTTACATACAGCTTGTTAGGGAAAAAAATCAAAATGACTTGTGTTTTGAACAAATGTAGACTAATTCACACCTTGATATATTAATGTCAAGAGACAAACGTTGTTTTTTTATTGTTATTATCACAGGCTTAATTATGTTACAAATACATATTCTTATATTCACTTTTTTCAGTGTAGTGAACAGAGAGAGACAAATGAAAAGTCGATCCCGCTTGAATTGTGCCATGAATCACACATATGCTGTTTGTCAATTTATAAGATCATTTTTCAAGTCAAGAGAGTCGTAATTTGTCGTAATTAAAGTAAAATCTAGTTGTGAGTGAAACTGCTCGGTGAACTACATCGTCTCACTAAACACACGTCACAAACACCAACATGGCCGCAAACTCGGCTCAGAAAAGGTGCTGAAGATGAAAATCATGTGAAAGGAGAGTTGATCAGTTCTGTGTGCTGCTAATATACAGGAGCAGCTCTACAGTGTTTAAGTTACAGGTTTTAGTTCAACGAGACGACGTCACGAACGCAACTGTCGGCTGTGTAGTCTTTATAATTACGTATTTTCACAGTCTTATGTGTCATTAGTTTTATGACAATTGAATTGGAAAATGATCTTTTAAACTGACAAACCTCATATGTGTGATTCATGGCACAACTCAAACAGGATCAAACAATTATTTGTCTCTTTTCTTTCACTACCATACGAATTATGAAATAAGGTCCCATGGGGCAAACCGGAGAAATGGGACTCCGGCTCTCTATTGTCTAAACTTGGTGTGCATCTTTTGGTTTGTACTTTACAGGTTTTGAAGACTTTTAATAAACACAACAGACTATAGACATCAGAGCAGTGTGTACATCGATGAATAGATTTCTGTTAAATCAAACGACAAACACACTGATGCAGTGATTGATAATTCTGAGCCCTTTTCCTTGCTGTCTTTCATAATAAAGGCTGTAACCAGCTGCTTAAAGTTACAACTACCTGTTATTTTAAAGTAAAAGCCTGTGATCTCACCCGGTTTTCAATGTCGAAGGCCAAAGATTTAAACGGCAGACTGGTGGAGTTTTTCAGCTCTTGAGAGAAAGGAGCTACGATCTCCATCCGACCACTCAGCACTGTGGGCTCGAACAGGATCTAGGCACACCAACAACAGGAACATGTGGATCAATTACATCTGCTGACACCTGATCAGTTTATTAAAGCTTTGTGTTTACCTTTAGACTGAATGCTGAACCATGACACTACGCTCAGTGAGACACAGCAGACCAGCAGAAGAGCCGTCACGACGGTGAGGAGTAACTCCAGAGACGACAGTTTGCGAATCATACTGACAGCTGCAACACAGAATCAATCAATACACTAATCAATAAATCAGTCCGTGATCCATAAACTTTCAAAGATAATTTCTTTAGGTTTGACTTTTCATTTAAGTCAGTTCCTGTTGTGAGCCGTTCGTGTTCAGTGTGAACAGAACGATAACAATCACAGAAATCTGCCTCACTTTTCATATCAACAGCTGACTGTATGTAAAATACTCCAAACATCCAAACACCCTGAATGATAATTGTAAACTTCACCTTCACAGACAAACATGATCTGACCTTCATGTTTAAGTGTTACTTCTCTTAAACTGTGAAAGGTAGCTTCAGCTTCTACTTCGTGTCAGAAACAGACTCACCTGTTTGAGTTTACCTGCTGCAGACTTCAGAGCAGCTTCTCTGTCTCTTTTCACCTTCACCTGTTTACTGTGTGTCCTCTTGGACTCGATCACCTTTTATCGAGCTGAAAATGACTAATGACTCATTATCATTACAGACGCTGATCAATATACTGTTACTGATAATCACTCATTTTTTCTGCCGATGGAGCAACAAGTTGGGCGAGATAAACTGCTGACACACGATTCATATTATAATATACACAGAAACTGAAAAAGATTTGATTATTCCTCAGTGTCAAGAGCTGAGACATGAGAAGAGATGAAATGTTTCCTGCCTCATCCGCTCAGTGAACATTAGTGTTGCTGCATAAACTCAACTCCATGAATCATTTCTTGTTTATTACACTCTAAAGTCCAGCAACAGTAAACCTGACAGGTGCTGGACTGATGAACGTGGCTCCACCGCCTCTGCACTCATGTGACAGCTGACATTTATTGAAATTCATTTTGGTGTAATGTTTAGATAGTTGACAGGGGACGAAACACATACACAGCAGCCTCTGAGCGTTTGTCCACAGGAGTTATATCATAACAAAAACATTAAGAAACGCTTAAATCTGCTAACAATGTCCTTATGGTGTGTCATACATAATAAACTGATTATAAACGATAAACATATGTCCTCTTCTTCTCTCATTGAAATGTGAATCTTTGTGTATATACGTCTTTATGTCTTGTGATGAGTCTCCTTCAGCAGGTGAATGTGAAAACAATCTCACTCTTTTGTTAGTTTGAATTCATTTTTTATTTATTTTTTTTTAAACTTTTTTTTACAAAAGTGACAGCAAAAATACCAAAAAATAAAAATCACACTTGAGATCAATCACAGAGGAGACATTGTGGATTAAAAAAAAGATTAAAAACTGACATTTAAAGTTTAAAAAAACAAAATCAAACTCTCTTTCAGTCGCTGAAATCAAAGTTCAGACCTGATCAGACTGATCCAGTCAGCGTCTCTGCTGTGCTGTGCCTGAATTTTAATTTGAAATCTGACCTTTAAGATCATTTGCCCTGTAGATTTTATGACCTTAAGCAACATCAATAAAAGGTCATATTGTGCTGCATTTGCATAGTTCTGGTTTTATGACGCTGATTCACATCTATTTTTACAACAAGTCTAATAAACACTACATTTAGAATAAGAATGACATCTTACTAAGGATTTAATGTACAGAGAAGATCTGAGAATATGTAAATAAAAAACAATACTTTGGCATAGCACCCTCATGAGTTTAAAAAAAATGAAAATAACACAAAGTTTGGTTTGTGGTCCAGGAAAACGTGTCTTTGTTGACACCGTTATATCTTTCTCACTTAGAATTACCTGGATGACTGAGAACCTTCATCAACATCGTTGTTGACAGTTGAGGTGTTTTCATATTGTTCACTCTGAATGTTTGAATAAAGGTTTCATTTTGAACGGACAGTGGAAACAACATGAGAAACGGAAACACAATTCGACTGGAAGGGAGGATCAGGACAGCTGGTAGATGTTTTTCATCACTGACTCCTTCTCCTTATCATCACTGTCGTCACGGCGCTCTTCTTCTTCTCCTCTCTTCAGCGTGTTTCTTCCTGTGCTCTCCTCTTCCTCTTCTTCTCCGCACTCATCGATGTTCCTGTACATCTGACGAGAGGAAGATAAAGGAAGTGATCAGCCTGCCAGACGGAGCTGAGGGGCCCAGCTCACACAACAGGTGTTTGATTCATCCTCACCTGGTCGCTGTGATATGGTGACGTGTCACTGGTGGAGGGGAGGAGCCTGTTGATGAGCTGAGCAATCATTTTAAATGTTGGTCTGTCTGTGGGCTCCAAACTCCAGCAGTGCGTCATCAGCTGATACCTGAGAGGACAGGTGTCTATTAGATTCATAAGAACTTTATTACCATTCAAAGAAATGTCTGTGTGTGTTCTCACATCTCTGCTGGAGCGAAGTCTGGCTGATTCATGTGGCCGCCATCTTTGATCATCTTGTAAAAGTGGGTATCCACAACAACGTTTGGGTAGGGGCTCTTACCTGTATGAGCAGACACACACACAGAGGTAAAAGACATCAACTACGAGTCCTAGAGTGCATTACTGTCAGAAGCATCCAATCACAGCTTCAGGCTCTGTTGCTGGGCAGATCATTTGTGAATTTAAGGGCCCCCACACACCGAGTCCGACGTCAGACGTCTGAAGCGTTAGGAGAGAGTCGGACGAGTTCGGGAGCTTTTCTGTTCGGTGTGATCAGTTGTGTCGGAGCCGCGTGGAAGCGCGAGGACGGCGTCTGATCCGACTGAACATGCGAAGTCGGACGTCTGAGGTTGGACGCCGTCGGATACTCTGATTGGTTGTTAGCTAGCTGTTCAGTGACCATTCTGATTGGCGGTGTGCCAGCGAATCAGCGCGGCGTGTGGGAGGGGCGGCGGAAGTGACGATGGTAAACAAACCACATAAACAGAGACGGCACAGAGTTACAAACAACACTTCACCGTTCGTTATTTTGGGGATAAACCAACGTATGTTTGGAAGCCATGGCTGTGTGGACCGAGGACTTTGAGGAGCAGCTGGCTGCCCTGGTGGAAGAGAGACCACCGTAATACGACATCACGCAAGTAATGCTGAGCTAACACTGTGTGTGCTTTGTTCTGATAAGCTACGGTCCGCACTCCGTTCTGTCATTTCCTGTTTTCATGTTTTGGGTGACTGGCACGAGACTAGCGCCACCCGATGTTTAGGAGACTTATTGCATCTCACGCAGGCGCAGAACGTATACGCTGCTGTGTAGCCGGGGCGGTGTGTTTCAATGTGACTTTTCTACCGAACGGATCCGACGGAGTGGTCGGAGAAGGAAGTCGGATCAGGAAGACGTCGGACCCGGTGTGTGGGGGCCTTAAGGGTGAAGTTTGGTTGCTGTCAGAAGCATCCAATCACAGCTTCAGGCTCTGTTGCTGGGCAGATCATTTGTGAATTCAGAGGTTGTTCTGACTGTGTGTGATGTCGCAACTGGCGCTAAAACCCATGGGCGCTGTAGCCTGGACCGAACCTCCGCTCAAAAATTCAGTGTCACAATCAATAATCAATATTGGTCATAATCAGAGCTGTAGTATGACTGGATGTCACGTGTTGCCATGGTTACCCAGAGAGAAGATCTCCCACAGTAAGACTCCGTAAGACCAGACATCACTCTGGACGGTGTAAACACACTGGAAGATGCTCTCTGGAGCCATCCACTTCACAGGTAGACGAGCCTGTCAAAATAAAACATGGAAAATGTCAAAGTAAAACAGAAAGGAAGCAGAAGTGATTGTAGATGTTGCTATGGAAACAGATACATGAAAGGGTTAACAAAAAAAATGTATTCAGTTTAACAGAGTTTGAGAGTCTAAAATAGTGTTGCGTATTCTGTTTATTAACATGTATTTTGTTTCAGTAAACAGCTGAGCTTCTGTATTTGTATTTAGATAAAATAAAATTTGGCAGGTTAAAGGTAACAGGTGACAGGTTGTTGAGTTTTAAACACCGACGTACTGTACAAGTATAGAATACGAGCAGTGTGTAAGGGTTTAACACTGACATTTCCCTGTACGATGTAGCTGTCGTCGTTGCGGATGTCTCGGGCCAAACCGAAGTCACAGATCTTTGCAACACAGTGATCAGTCAGCAGGACGTTCCTCGCTGCTACATCTCTGTGGATACACTGACAGACAGAAAGGTGGAAAGACAGTGAGATATAGGTAACATATATAAAGGTAGACAGGTGCACAAAGACAGACCATTAGCACTAAATCTTTATCATTGGTTGTAATGATAACATCAATCATTGTGTATATTTTGTGAAGGCAAATTTCGGTTTTTAAGCATCTTTAGTGCTTTTCACATTACACTGAGGGAGCTAATAGCCCCAGGCCAAGGTAGCTGATAGTCGCAGGCTAAGAAACGTTCACACTGGCAAAATACTGCCACATTCCAAACAGGGCTAACCCCAACTTTAGCCAAGGGCTTGCTAGCTCTGCTCCAGAGCAGTTTAGCCCCAACTTTGCAGGGTTATCCCCAGAAAATCTACTAAAACCGGGCTTTGAGGTGCCGGTGTGAAACAGAGCTGAAGTAAACAGAGTAGTAACACAACTTTCTAGAATTAAGCAATATTAATATTGCGATTATACAACTAATACCAACAAAAATAAAATGTATACTCAAAATATATCCATGTTGACGGACAATTTGCTCTCAAACAAGTTTTTTGCGAGTGTGCGTCGCGTTTCCATGGAAACACATGGGGTCTGACTAATAACTGAAACAAAACCAGCCCCGTCAGTTACTCTTATGTGTAATGGAACGTAGTTTACCACTACAGCAAGTAGTCCGACCCATAGCAACGACCTAGCAACAGAAAGGATGAGTGAACTCTGAGCTGACGTTAATGTTTTATTGCCGTCTCGGAATTTCCCGACCTAAATCAATACTGCACAGATAAACAGAAAATGCTTAACTTTATTGCCCAAGTCATAACAAAGGTGTTGATTTTTTATATATATGTTTTTTTTTTTATAAAACAATAGTGTCTCTCACAGCGAAGGGAACAGGCTCGGCCCGCTCGGTGAAACGGGACACTTTATTCTATGAATGTGACTTTGGCAGCTGACAGGTGGTTTGTGATTTATTTTCATGATTAATAAATAACGTTTCTAAATAATAATAATAGTAGTAATAATAATAAAATACTCAGCTCGGACTTGTTTCATCTTTATCTTATTATTATCTAATAATAAAGAACAGAGAAGTTACAGATTTATCACTTTATTTACCACAAATCTTTCCTGTTTTGTCATTTGGTTCTTCTCATCCTCCTCCATCCATTCATCCAAACTGAGACGCCAAATAAATCAGAATTAACAACAAACCGATCCATTTTGTAGCTTATTTTTCCAGCTCTGACAGTTACGATGTTGCCATGGAGATACAATGTTGTCACAGACTTGGCGGAGTAATACTCTGAGTAATGAGTCAGGCTGCTGTAATGCTGTTTGAGCACGGCAAAAATGTGTTGTTGACCAATCAGATTGCTCGGTCGGAACTACTTGTTGTATAATGTATGATAACCCTAAGCCAGGGCTAGTACAAGTGTGGTGTGAATGGTAGAGCCCCTGGCTTTGGAGTAAACCTGGGTTAACAATCTGTTTGTGAAAAGGGTTATCCCAGGATCAACTAGCATAGCCCTGTATTGCATTGTCTCGCCATTTCTGCATTATTAGGACTTTTCTCCTCTCACAACTTTAACTTACTTGATTTAAATAGTAGGGCTAGAATCAGGTTCAAGTTAGGGTTAGACTAAGGGAATGCATCTCTGACAGTTAAGGTCCTCGCAAATATGGAATGTATGTGCTCTTACGTTCCTGGTGGACAGAAAGTCCAGACCCTGAGCCACCTGGTATGAAAACCTCATGAGGTCACCAACAGACAGACTGCCTGTCTGAACACCTGAGAGAGAATCAGAGAGAAAGTTAGACAGGATTGACCTCAGAGACAAAAACAAGTTAGATGTGTTCAGATAAGTTCTGGGGAGTTAAGGTGAGTTTCAATGTGTGTTAAGGCGTTTACCCAGGTTTGTTTGTCCTGGACTCAGAACTGGCTGCATCTCCTGATAGTCTGAGGAGCAGGAGATACCACTATCACTGCAATACAGAACACACACACACACACACACACACACACACACACACACACACACACACACACACACACACACATAGTGACATTGTAGTTACATCAGTACAGGGCTGCAAGTAATTTTCATTAGCGATTACTTATTTTATCTTTACAATACAGAAAATATACAGATCATTGTGAACTGAGGCTAAATATGACATCATTCTCTGTTCAATCAGCCTAGCATAACCTGTAAACATGACCTTTTAGTGAATAAATGTGTGTTTTCGTCAGCTGTTTAAACACTTTATTCAGTTAATGTAAAGAGAAAAAGCTTCAGACCTCCTGAGCCGCGCATGCTCGCTGGTCATGTTCTTATAGAAGGCCTCCCCCTCCACTTCATCAACACTCAGAAAGGACTCCATGAAGTCCTGAGCATGAGCCCGTAGGAAGTTGAGTAAGTCGCCATGGCTGCAGTACTCCGTGATCATCAACATGGGGCCTGATGGGAGGTAGAGAGGTCAAAGGTCAAAAGTTAGAAAGCTGATGCTCACTGTAGTCTACATCCCTACATTTGTGACATGGTTGTAGTTTGACACTGATTGTCATATATTTGTGGTTAACAATTAAAACCGTCATCACCTCCTTGAGTGCAGGCGCCCAACAGGTTCACGATGTTGTCATGGTAACCAAGATGGCTGAGGATCTTCAGCTCTGACATCAGAGCTTCACGTTCCACAGATAGAGCGCTCGCTGTTCATTAACACATGAAAAAAAATAAGTCTGTATCATCACAACGATAATGTTTGGTACATGTAGTGATGATAATGATCAAGATTTGTTGACGGACGTTTGAGCATCTTGACGGCGACCCGCGTGACGTCGTTGTCCTTTCCCAGACCGTATGCTGTTGCTTCCACTACTTTCCCAAAGGCCCCCGAACCCAAAACAGCACCTGACAGAGAGAGCAGGGTCAAACTACACTTCAGAATGTAAACTAAATAAACTTTACTGAGAGAAGGTAACGTTAAACACTATGATCATGTCCCAGCCAGGATGATCAATAAAATCCTGGCTGAAGTCTGATTGTGTTAAGATTTAAATTGAAATTATTATTGCATTATCTAATGTTGAATTAATCACTGTCTCATACCAAGGCGGAGTTTGTCTCTGGGAAACTCCAACTTGTAGTTGTACGGCAGCTGGGTGGGGTCAACAAAGGTATAGTTGTTTCCATCTGTGCTCTCGATGATCTTCCAACGAATCTCATATTTGGGTTTCTAAAAGAAGAAGTAAAAACATGGCAGCAGTGATAATGAATGAGTCCATGATAAGAAACGTATCTGTCAGTGTTTATGTGATGAACATTTCAAGAGGTAATTCCACATGCTTCCATTTTCTTTAGTTTATATATTAATAATAAAGCAGAATCAAATAACGGAGCAGGTTAAACATGTATGCAGATGACACTGATATATATATTTCTATCAGATCTATTTCCTCAAGTTTCACCCAGTTATCACAGGATCTACAATCTCTAACAGTGAGATTTGAAACGCATGTTTAACAATGGACATTAAGAAAGCTGTGTCAGATCTATAATTTCAGAAACATGTCAGTAGTTATTAGTAGTCAGTAGTGTTTTTTATTCCACTGTGTTCTTATCTCTTGTATTCACGATTTTATCTTGTTCCCAACAGTTACCTTGTCCCCAGATGCTTTTATCTCCTTTACTTAACTTATTATCTTGTTTCCAAGGGTTAATATATTGTATACAACATCATTATCTTATTCCCAACAGTTACCCTGTTCTGTTTTTATCTCTTTTCCATAAATAACTATCTTCTTCTCAACAGCTGTCGTTGACTTTTAAAGCCATTTTATTGTGCATTTGTTTGTGTTTTGGGCTATTTTGTTTGTATTTTCATGTTGGGTTTTGTGTATTCGTGTAATTGTTCATCATTGATAGGCATGACAAAACAGCTTAGGATATGGTATTTGGCATTGGTCAATTAAGCAGGTTTACCTCTATACTATCCCTCTAATAATAAACAAACGTACCTGTCTCCACTTGTAAAACACGACCAATAAAAGCAGGAGAAGTACAGCAGCAGCACTCAAAGCTCCAATCAGGGGCTGCGTGAAGAATATTTTAGGTTGTCCTGCAGAACCAAAAAACATTACCACATTTATCAACAAAAACAGGCCACAAATTTGAGTCACATATGAGGTTTTTCTAATAAAACAACATACTCCGACACTTACGAGGACTAAAGATTTCACGAGACTCTCCCACGTGGTTGTAAGCGACACACTCTGCAGTGACATCATCACCAGCTGACAGAGGAAGGGTCAGGTGTTTCATGACTTCCTCCTCATCCTCCTGTGAGGTCACATCAGCTGGGGAAACCTTGTAGGTGGAGACATCTCCACACCTGCAGAGGAGGAGAAGGTGAAGATCAGGGTCTTGGTGCTTTGTCTAGTCTTTTTGTTGTTTATTAATTTCATCTTATTTTATTGGGTATTTTATTCTATTTAATTCTCTCTCATTCCGATGGTGATTTATCTTAATTTACTGTGCAGAAATGTTTTATCTTGATTGATCCCACATAAAGCACTTTGCAACTCTGTTTTGAAAATTATGAATAGGATTAACATTATATTCATTCTTGCTTCAGATAAACAGATAAATCATCAGGATGTTGTTGAACTTTTCAGCCAGTAGGGGGCGCTGGGAGAAGTTATCACTGTAAGTCTGGTTGGTACATACGTGTCCTGGAACCCTGGGCAGATGTACCAGAGGATTATGGGTAGTGGATATCCAGAGCTTCTGCAGGTCAGAGTGTCATTCTCCACACTGACTACAGCACTCGGAGAACCTGGAAGATAACGTAAGATTTTGTATGTATCTTTAACTCAGAGGATTAAAACAGTGGCAGAAAAAAATGTAAGAAATAATTTATTCTGGTAATAAATTATTTCTCCTGACCATTATGCAATTAATGACAGATTAAAGATTTACAGGTTGCCAGGATAAATAGATTGTGTGATCATCAGAAAGAGAAAAGGGAAAATTGCGGCATTGAGGAAGAGGAAGAAAAAGAAGAAGAGGATGAAGAAGATGAGAAGAAAAAGCAGGTGGAAAAATATACGATTCAAAGTTTCTCACGGTAAATTTGGAGGTTGATGTTCTGTGAGCCGTTGAAGAACAAGTTGGAGAAGTGGAATGAGTATTGACCTCGATCCTCCTGACGAACTCGCTCCAACAGCAAACTTGCTTCTGACCTTAACCATGACAAACACCACCTTAATGCCAACAATACCACCTTATGCGTAAAAGCTGCTGGGCCTGATAACATCACCAACAATGCAACCTTAACGAACAGATCAGACTGCTGTAGCTTGACAAACCTTAAAATAAACAATACCACCGTGACATCAACAATAAACAAACTTAAAGGTGGTATTGTTGGTGTAGCAGGTCTTTGCCTGATCTATGGTAGAAGTCTCATGATACTAGCCTGCAGCTCTTAGCATGCTAACCTGTAGCCGTTAGCAGTGTAGGTCTCCTGGTACACCATGTTGTTGTTCTTGACCTTTGTTGGTGTCGTCCAGCGCTGGTTCCCGATTGGAGGATATGACTCTATCACAAAGGTCAGCATCACATCTTGACCTTCATAGACCTCCACCGTGCTGCTGCCGCTGATATTAACACTGCTGTCCCCATTTGCATCCATTCTATTGGCGCTAACATTAGCGATTAGTTCCTTGTTCTCTTCTAGTGAACCACTGCTAATTTTAGCTTCAAGCTGTTGTTGCATCTTCATTGGCAAGCTGCTAATGTTAGCAGCCAGGTCCTCGTTGACTTCTGTGGTCTTGTTTTTAGTGTTACCATGCTGCGTCGGCTGCAGGTAGATCCGCAGGTAGGGGCTGTCTGGAGGAGACAGTAGACATCACGCTAAGATTAGTCTATACATGTTCACACAGAGGGTTATCTTGTTCTCCTAAGGTTATTATCTTGATCACACTATCACTTTATCAAGTTATTTTGTTTCTCAAAGTTGAATTTTTATGTTGCTCTAACAAGTTTTTACGTCATTCCCTTGTGTTTTCATTTTATTCCTGAGCTCTCATTATTATCTAATAACAGATTAATGAAATATTAATCCCACAGGTTTATTATCTTGTGTTGTCACCAAATGTTTATACCTAGAACTCTGAGCCGTGTGGTTGCCGTGGCGACTCCAGCGTCATTGATTGCTGTGCAGGTGTAGGTTCCACTGTGTGTCAGACTGACAGCAGAGACCGTCAGAGTGCTCTCCATGTAATGGCGGCCATCAAACGGTTTACGGTTAACAGGAAGTTTTAGCATCTGGAACAAACAAACAACCAATGAAAGTCAGAACTGACAGTTTGTTGGATGTTAAGAAGACACACGTGTGACCTTTGATCTCTGACCTTTTTGTTCGGGTCTGTCCAGGTGAGGTTGTGGAAATGGTTGGGGTTACTGCTCAGACAGGTGACCTCAAACTTCTCTCCTTCCAGACGGACCGATACAGCCTGACTGACAGACACGGAGGGAGGATGACGCAACCCTGCAGACAGACAGGTAGACAGACAGGTCACTGGGGAGACAAGAATTGGATATAACCCAAGACAGACCAACAGAGAGATGGGTATCATTGTGGACCACCAGCAAGTTTACAGGAAGTCACAGTCAGAACTTTTTAGGGAACCAGTGGCAGGTCTGCAGGTGAATAGACTGGTGTACAGACAGACAGGTAAACAGACAGAGACAGGTAGTTAGACAGGTCTTACTGGGGACCACCCGCAGGTCGACAGCTTCGGATTTGAACTGCTGTCCGTCCTTCCAGCCTGAACAAAAGTAGCGTCCGTTGAATGACCTCTGCAGGTCTCGGATCAAGGCTCCTCTCTTGGGGTCAAAAGTCACATTCATGCCCCGGGGCAGGCCCCGCCCCCTTCCCCCACTGCTGCCCTCTGATTGGAGGGTGAGGTTAGTGACGGACGGGTCGGTAAGCAGACACCTGAATAGGAAGTCTTGGTCTTCCTCTGACATCGGGG
>JBBNBP010002587.1:0-26407 GCA_039737535.1 Lagodon rhomboides | reverse complement strand
TGTTGCTCAGGTGTTCACTAGCACCTGCGCTCTGACTGTCAGAACTAAATATGTTCAGGCTGTCTGGGTTCACTAAAGGGCTGGTCTGGATCAGAGTGGGATGGTTGGTGGACTGGAGAGTCCAGGTGAGTCCAGGTGGGTCGTTACCTGGCAGGAGTCGATCCCTCCCTCTGCGTATCCAGCACACAGCATGTTGGAGGTGATGTTGTACTCAGGTAACCATTGCTGACACTGGTCCTGAGCCACTAGAGGAACCTCGGCCTCCTGGAGGATGTCAGGTGAATAACCTGAAAGAGACAGACAGGTGAGAGAGAGAGACAGGTAGTTATCAACACAGACAGGTGTGTGAGAGAGAGACAGGTAAGAGAAAGTCAGACAGGTGAGAGAGAGAGAGACGGGTGAGAGAGAGAAAGATAAAGACGGGTGAGAGTGAGATGGGTGGAGAGTGAGACAGACAAGATAGAGAAACAGGTGGAAAGGCAGACAGACAGGTGGAGGGGGAGTGAGACGTGTGAGAATGAGAGACAGGTGTGTGTGAAAGAGAGAGAGACAGGTGAGAAAGAAACAGGTAGTGAGCGACACAGACAGGTGTGTGAGAGAGAGAGACTGTTGCAGAGAGAGACAGGTGAGAGAGAGACCTAAGTAGTGAGCAACACAGACAGGTGAGACTGACATAGGTGGCGAGACAGACAGACAAGTGGAGAGAAAGAGAGACAGGTAAAGAGAGATAGGAAGGTGGAAGAGAGACAGACAGGTGTGTGAGAGAGGGACAGATAGTGATTGTTACAGACAGGTGAGAGGCAGATAGATGGGAGAAAGAGAGGTGAGAGAGACACAAACAGACAGACAGTTGGAGAGAATGAGAGACAGGTTAGAGAGGGACAGACAGGCCAGAGAATGAGAGAGACAAATGACAGACAGACAGACAGACAGACAGACAGACAGGTAGAGAGAGAAAGGTGAGAGACTAATGGAGAGCTAAATAGACAAGTGTAGAGAGAGAGAGAGAGAGAGGTAGAAAGTGAGACAAACAGGCTGAGAGAGACAATGGAGGAGACAGGCAGGTGGAAAGACAGACGGACACGCCAGAAAGAGACAGGTGGAGAGAGGCAAACAGGGGGAAAGACAGACAGACGGGAAAGAGAGAGAAAGAGGTGTGAGGAGAGACAGGTAGAGAGAGAAACAGGTAAGAGAGAGGGACAGGTGAGAGAAATAGAGACAGGTGGAGTCTTGATGTCTCTAACCCTGCTCAGTGAGCGATCCCCATCCAGCAATGAAACATTTTCTTCCTGCTGTGAAATCCTGACCCTCGGGAGGTAAACACACTGGCTGGACGGTCTCTGAAAAACACAGTACCTCTGTTTATAATGACCAGATGTTTCATGAAAGTGTCAATCAAAGTTTATTTATTACAACAAAAGGGCATTTATACGCTGTTGACAAAAAAATGTGATCCGATGTCCAAAGATGTCTGATTTCATTATGAATATGAAGACTAATATTTTACAACCAAAAAGTGCTAGTTTTTGTGGCACAACTACATTCATAATTGCTCTTTACAGTTTGAAACCTCTTTAAAACACTTCAGAGATACATTTTTGTATTCATAAACTCTTCTTCCATCAGTCTCTGAACTCAAACTCTATGCAGATGATACACTTAGGTGCACTTCAGAATTTCATATGATTGTTGACTATTTTTTTCATTATCGTTTACAGAGCTTCTCTCAAGCCAACAAGCCACTTTATAATAATGACTCTTCACTATCACAAATCAATTATATAAATACTAATATTATTATTGATACTGCTATCAAAAAAAAAAATCTGTATAAATGCTGTAATTCTCCAAGCACTACTTTTACAGACCTACTATGCTTTGATAGGTCCTTTGTTTTTTCCTTTCCTTCAGAGTTTTGTATAGGTTCTTGTGCATGTAAAAGGTCTTGAATGTTAAAAAGCCTGAAGTCTGTGCCAACAGAAGCTGCTCTCTCCCACTGTTCCTGAAACACCTTGTCAGTAGTCCCGCCTTTAATTCCATGACTTTGTGACGTCACATTACTTCATCATGTTACACATTGGTAATATACGCCTTCATTCACGGTAGAAGTGAAGCTGAAAACACAACAGAGCCAACAGAGACACGGTGAGTAGTGCTGGCTCAGGCGTGTGTGAGCTGACCAATCAGAGTAGACTGGGATTACGAACCTGAAAATGAGCAGAATATCTCCTTTAATGTCAGATAAAAACTTTTCACCCAATTACTGTTACATACCTTGGATTTTGCTGATGCTGTGTATCATTTTAAATAAAAAATCATTGTATGCATTTATTTTAACTATACCATTTACTTGACAATACTGTGATGTTTTTATTACTTCACACTACACTCACTACAGGAGCAGGTAATTTTTTTCTGTCAGAAAGCTCCATTGAATGGACTAATATAGTTTGAATAAATTATTAAAAACTATAACCTTCTTTTTTTTTTTTTAAATATTTGCTCTAGTGTCTGATGTTCACATTTATAAATGTGAATTACTGCCATAATGATTCATGTGTTAATGCTTTTATGTGCTGCTATGTTGTTTTTCTGTATGAACCACCCAGTAGTTTGAATCAGAGGCTCAATCTATAAAAAAAACAGGGAATTTGTGTGATAAATGACCGGGTGAGATGATTGTAATTTGTGTGTTGTTACTGACGGGTGAAGTTGACTGGCTGCTCCAGATGCATCAAGGCGATGTCAGCCTGTTTAGTTAGTCTGTTGTACTGTTTGTTGATGATGATGCGATCGACTTGTCGGGTCTGAACGTCCACAGAGTCTGCATCAGTTTGAGAGTGAAGACCGGAAACAACTGACCACCAGCTGAGGACGTTCTTCCTGTGGAACAAAAACATGTCTGCCTCATATGTTTCATACAGGTCAACATTTAAAACATAACAATAGTTTGATAACAGAAACACTTTTTTACTTCATAGGTAATGATGTTACATCCATAGATCATATAAAAATGTAAAAAAATGTTAAATATAATACTTTAGATTTGAACAATTATATTTCACAATACTACTACTAATAATAATCATTTGATTTATATGCAGTTTTCTAAACGTGCAACAACTCAATTGTGTAAAAATACAGGTAAAACATGTAAAGAGAATTCTTGCTTTTTAATGCTAGAAATAAATGATCTGTCATTACGGTCTCACCCGTAGACGCAGTGTGCAGCGGTCAGGACCCAATCTCTGCCAATCAGCGTGCCTCCACACACATGTTTCATCCTCAACTGTAGAGACACAGTCCACGGCCACGCCCCCTTCACAGCATCAACCCCGCCCACCACTCTGCCCTCACCTGACAGGTAACAACAAACACTTACAACAGTCAGTCTGAAAAAAACAGGATCAGATCAAGAGGAGTTCCTATCCTAACTGAAAACCTTATTCACACTTTTACCTTGACCTGGTATGCTCTCTGCTGATTGGTCAATCTCCCTGCTGACATTAGCGACCTGTCGAACACCACAAGCTGAAACACACACACTCCATCAGTCTCTGCAGGTAGAACGTGAACAATCTTTAAATTACATGAACAAATTAAGGGTCTGAGTTCTCACGTTGGTTGTCACAGCTCAGAGAAACTACTTCCTCACTGTTGCAGGTTTCACTGTAAAAAACAAAACAACCATTATAAGTCCTCAGACTGTCATTAAACTCAGTTCTTCTGACTGGTTCTAGTCCGACTTCTGTTTCTGCATCTAGCTCTGGTTTAATTTTTTAATGTATGTGTTTCTAGATCTGGTTTTAGGTCTGGTCATCGGTACCTGACATTGGCTTCCAGTGTTCCATTGCTGGTGACTGTGATGGTTGCAAACGGGGAATCCTGTGGCTGAGCTGGCAGCAGTGTGGCCTCCCCGGACCTGTAGAGAGTCAGGGAGAAAGACCAGATCTTACTCTGGATCTGTAACTGGATGTCTTTATATTTCTGTTTCCTACAAGAACCTTCATTTAGTTCAGGCGATCCAAACATTTCAGGTTGTCTGATCTGCCAGTGATCTGGGGATTTCTGTCAACAATCTCCAAAAACCATTGGGGCTGAAATCTTGTCGTGTGAACGATACCTGTAGCCCAGGTACCGACAGGTGGAGAGAGACAGCTGTGAGTTCCAGGTGTCAGCACATACGGTGTGTGGAGAGGAATCAATTTGGATCTGGAGACGACTGGAATTATTCCCCTGCAACTTCGCTGAAACACACACAGCCACACACACACAATGTAAATTAGCACGTCAATCAGAATATCACAGTATCTATGTGGACACCTGGGAGTCCATCAAGTCCGCTACCAGTCTGACACATGGTAAGGTTAGTTTAACATAGAAATAAATTATGTTTAATTGTCTCTTAAAAATGCAGAGACTTTTCAATTGTTTTCCAAGAAGATGAAAGGGAAAGGATAGAGGAAGGGAGAGCAATGAAAAGAAGAGAAGAGCCAATTTTCAGACGATCGGGATAGCATTCTGGGCACTCGCCCAACAAGCCCACCCAAGTAAGCTTAGCCTAGCTTCACTTAGGACGGGATAGGAAAGGTTAGGTTATCCATCACATTACTGCTATAAAACACCGATCAGACATAACATTATGACCACCTGTGTAATATTGTGAAGGTTCCCCTTGTGCAGCCAAAACAGCTCTGACCTGTCCAGACATGGACTTCAGACCTCTGAGGGTCCTCTGGTGTCTGGCACCAGGGCGTTTTATAGTGGATCCTCTGGGTCCTGTATGTTGGGGGGTGGGGCCTCCATGGATCAGACCTGCTCAGCACGTCTTACAGAAGCTCCATCAGATTGGGATCTGGTGAATTTGGAGGCCTGGTCAACACCTTGGGCCCTTTATTGTGTTCCTGGAGCTGTTCCTGAGCAGTGTTTGTGGTGTGTCAGGGCACATTGTCCTGCTGGGGGGCCACTGCCATCGGGTAGTGTTGCTGTGATGAGGGGGGTGTAGTTGGTCCACAACAGTGTTTGGATGAGTGGTGCGTTCACATGAATGCCAGCACCCAAGGTTTCCCAGCAGAACATCACATTGTGATGAGATGATCAGTGTTATTCACGTCACCAGTCAGTGGTTTTAATGTTGTGGCTGATCGGTGTACAGCCGAATGTAAAGGAGTGAAATTATGTAATGATTGCACTGCAGTTTCTAATCAGATGAGAACACTTAATATCTGTGACATCAGAATTGATCATCAGAGAAGCTCCAGCTGATGGACTCACCGCAGTCAGCTTCATCAGAGGCATCAGGACAGTCGACCACGCCATCACAATGACCGTCACCATAGATACAACTTCCTGTCTGGCACTGGAACTGACCGACACCACATGGAGCTAATCACAAACGACATGACACGTCAGTGCAATTAAAAATCAATAATCAATAATACTAATAAATACGTGTAATACTTGTGTTTACGGTCTTATTTTTCATGGTCTAACAGAAATTACAGTCAACCCTCTGACCTCACCTGGTACACCCAGGTTGACCCCAGTGGTGAAGTTGGCTTTGAACCCTCGGCCGTAACTGGAGTCATCCGTAAAGAACCAGACCGCCATCTGATTGGTTGTTGAGAAGACATCGTGGGCGGTGCCATCACTACCAGTGAGGATAGCTGAGAACAAAGCAAGTTAAAACCTGAAGCAGAATAAACTGGAATAAAGTCGGACGTTCACACATATAGTGAGAATGAAGCTGAAATGGATTCTGGGTAATTCCCATCCTCACCCAGTAAGGGAGCGTTTGGCTCCGCCCCATCCCGCACCTCTACGACGTCATAGACTGATTCAATGTCAAAGTCAATGAAGTGGAGCTGGATGTTCTGACCCTCGTTGGCATGGAGAGTCCACAGACCTGAAGGAGCAAAGGATTATGGGTATTTACAGAATAGGTATGAGTAAAACATATATACAAGTATAGGACTAAAAGTTGAATTGAGCCTGTACAGACAGGTGTACTCACACTTAGACTCGTCCCCGTAGGAATGTGGGTAATTCGGGGAGCTGAAGGTGGAGTTTGTCTCCCAGAGGTTAAAGGGTCCTCCACAGTCAGCTGGACCAATCAGAGCAGAGAGAGCACAGTGAGATTTTGTGATAACTGTAATAGAGGGTGTGGTCTGTGTGTTACTTTGTATAGAAGCCATCGTCTGTGTGTTACCTGGTATGATTGGTGGAGGTGGTACATTGGTTGGTTCGGGGGGGGCGGGGCCACATGGACCAGGAGTCAGTGCGATGTCATCCAGAGCGATGTCATCCATAAACTGCCCTCCTCTCTTCAGAGCTTCAAACACCACCTGCAGAGGTCAGAGTTCACACTGAACAGCTGACTCATTACACACTGCTGATCAGTTTGTGGACTTCCTGCGTGATGTCACTGACCATGAGTTCTGTCGTCAGGTAGAGGGTCACCTGGCCGTAGTTCCAGTTGTCGCCATAGTCACCATCTTTCTGGAACACCACGATACCGGCAGTTGATGGAGACGGTTGGAGCAGCAGGACGCTGAGACGGTGGACGTTCTCTCCAAACATGTGATACCTACAACCAACAGTCAGGTTACTTCCTGTTTACATATTGATTCATTCACAGGTGTATTTGTTTATTCTCTTCTTGTTATCTTGTTTAATTTGTCACTGTTTGCATGGCTATTTGTTTACTCCCCGGTTGTATTTATGCTTATTTGTTTATTTTCCAGTTGTTTACATGTTTATTTGTTCACTTTTTAGTTGTTAACATGCTTATCTGTTTATTTTCTGGTTGTTTACTTGGCTATTTGTTTATTTTCTGGTTATTTACATGCTTATCTGTTTATATTCTGGTTATTTACATGCTTATCTGTTTATTTTCCAGTCATTTACATGCTTATTTGTTTATGTTTCAAGTTACTTACATGCTTATCTGTTTATTTTCCAGTCATTTACATGCTGATTTGTTTATTTTTCCAGTTGTTCACATGCTTATTTCTTATTGCTTATGTTTACCAGAAGCTCAGGCACTTGGGCTCTGTGGTCGGAGTCAGAGGGAGGCTGTTGATCCTGAAACTCTTCGGGAATTGGCCAGGACTCAGAGGTGTGGTGATGTAGAAGCCTGACAGAGACACACAAAAACTAATCAATGCTACTGATTATAATACCAATACTACTGATATTATTACAACAACAAGAACAAGAGCAACAAGAACAACATGAATTATGATCATATCATTACAGAATTTTTAAAAAACTTTTCTATCTTAATTCTATATTTATTTTATCTTCTACTTCTTGTATATAATTATGTTTTGTCTTGTTTTAATGTTCTTGTTGTTATTTTTTTTTAAGGCAGTTTTGACTTTGCTAACACTTTTGATATCATTATGATATTAAACCCACCTGAGCTGTTGCCCAGCGTGTGATCGACACTCGGGCCGGTCAGTGGGGGAAACGTGGAGCCCCTGACTCGCTCCCAGTCCCCATCGTCGTCCTGCGTCTGCCTCCAGAAACACATACCCTGCTCAAAGTTACATGTCAGCTTCTGCTCGTCTGAACACACACACACACACACACACACACACACACACACACACACACACACACACACACACACACACACACACAGGTCAGGTATAGTGACACACTGGCTACAGTTTTATACATCCTGTTTGAGGTGCAGTAGAGGTACCTGAGAGGTTGGAGATGTTAGCGGTCCTGTAGGTGGCGTTGAACCCTGAGTGCATGCTGATGTCATCATATAAAAACTCTACAGTTGATTGGTCGGTCAGCAGCCACACAGTCCAGGAAGGTGCGGTGGGGGTGATCTGAGCTGCACATCATATTGTAATGTGAGTTAATGAGTCCGATACACCTTAGATCCGTTACAACACTGACTGTGTTTGTGTGTGTGTGTGTGTGTGTGTGTGAGAGAGTGTGTGTGTCTGAAGTTTACCTGTCAGGATTTTGTCGTCTCCGACCCCTTCATAAAATCTCATAATGTCTTGGTTGCCTGCTGCAAACTGGACGTCGACCTGAACAGAAAGTCCTTGATGGACCCTAAAAACAACAGAGTTCATGTTATGTGAAAAATATTCTGTTTAAACTTCCTGTTTTAGCCTTAAACTGAATTGGTAAAGTCTCTGTGCTGTCGGGATGGAAGTTTCTCACATTCACTTCAGTACAGCCACATCTGATGGACATGAGAGGAAGTGCAGCAGTGTGTGTGTGTGTTTGTATGTATTGATGAAATATAAATGTAAGTACAATTTTGACGTTATTGTACTTAACTTGAGTATTTCCATTTTTTTTCAGCTCCACGCCATTGTAGAGGCAAATATTGTACCTTTTACTCCACTTCATTTATTTTAACTTAAGTTACTAGTTACTTTGCAGATTACCTGCCAAAGTAATGCATTTTTGATTCATATTTTTGAATAACAATGTGATTAAAAAAATCAATTATCAGAAACTGCTTAATACCGGATCCAATAATCAGCCAGTGTGATAATCGATTGACCCATAATATTCAGTATATGCATAAACACGAATATATGTATATTTACTTCCATTTGTACTTTACTCAATTAATTGCCAGAGGATTACTGTTGGTACTTAAGTACATTTACTATCAAGCACTTTTGACCCTTTCACCTTGCACCTTATCCTCACACACCTTATGTTCCACTTACTTATATTTTAACACAATATCTTGACTTTTATTCAAGTATGACTTTTGGGTACTTTTTTACAACACTGTGTGTGTGTGTGTGTGTGTGTGTGTGTGTGTGTGTGTGTGTGTGTGTGCGTACCTGATGATCCAGAGACAGTTCCTGCTGCTGCTCTCTGAGGTGCCTGATGAACCGAACGAACCGCTGGGACCCGTCAGCACGAACTGTCCATCGCATGTTGCTATGGAGACCATGATGATGTCACAGTAAGTTCAACAACATTTGAGAGCAAATACGTGATTAAAAGCAGCTAGTTCACCTTGTGTCAGTTAAACTGTAACCTGCAGCTCCTGTCAGTGTTTGGATGTGGCCACCTGGCGACGGTGGCTCCAAAACTATAAAGGGGGGGGGCAGCATCACCGCTAACTGCTGCTCACTATACTCTGCTATCTTCGGCTGTATTGACTAGCAGCCAAGCCCCCCAACAAAGAGGGCCAGGCTTTAAAGACAACTTTCATAGTGGCCAAATCGTGTATTTACAATGTCACATGATGTACTTTTTTTTTTTTATAAGCTAACATTGTGAATGTACGGAAGCGTATTGCATTCACTTGATAAATTTATTTTTTGGTTTGTTTTTTGGAGTAATTATTTCTGTTTTTCAGAGTAATTTTTTTCCTAATTGTCTGAATATTTTTTTTTCTGTTTTTCAGACTAATTTTTTTCCTGAGTTTACGGAGCATTTGAAGATCCGATCATTCATTGAGAGCTCGACTTCATGGTTACAAACAGTTTCAGTTTAATCAAGTTTTACTTTGATCTGGGTTTAAGACACTGGGAGATAGTCCTGTCTTTAACTCATATAGATGGTGTTATCGTTAGTTTGTCGAGGCATGTATGCGCAGGCAGGAGTCACCATAGGTCCACGACATGGTCCACGGGAGAACGGGAGTCTGTCACAGGTTGGATGTTCTCGCGGGACTTCGAAGTATCTCGATATTTCAGAAAAACTTACTCCGAAAAACAGGGGGGAAAAAATTACCACGAAAAACAGACAAAAATAAATTACTCAGAAAAACACAAATAATTACTCAGTAAAACAAACCAAAAAATAATTTTATCAAGTTTATGCAATACGCTTCCGTATGAAAGAAGCATCTATAAAATGGTGGATACATTTTTTTGAGTGTCATAACCCAGAGAAATGACTTGTTTGACTGTCATATTTTGTACCTGTTGAGGTACAAAGTGGTTTTATGAGACAGGACAATCCAGAGGTAACTGGTTAGCATGCTAACTTCAGTCAACAGCTCTGCAACACAATACATAGACATCGTTGACATAATGTCGTCATTGTTGTGGCTTTACATTGGGTTGATAATGTTTATTTTTGGACTGCAATTCTGGCCAAATCTTAGGTATCGGCCCTTTAATATGAACACAACTCACCACAGGTAGCAGCGTCTTCATCAGAAGCATCAGGACAGTCATCGACTCCGTCACACAGCTTGCGGGTCATAACACACGTCGATCCATCAGCACATTTCGTCTCGTAAGGCCGACACGTTACTGTGGACACAAAGCCGGACATGACACAAACGTGGCAGACTTTTTAACAACTAATAAAGTGGAGCCTCTAGTTTAACCTGATGCCTTTTGGTGTATCTCAGATACACTGTAAAATCAACTGTAAAATCTACATCAAAACATCAACGATAGTTACATCTACTTCTGATAATTCTGATGTTGGTTGGCAGAAGAAGCTCTTTAAATAGCAGACATTTGATAGAGACAGACAGAGTTTGTATTGTGGATATAAATATAATCATATATAAAAAAATAGAGAGAGAGTTTTCTCACGGGCTGTAGTCGTGGCAGTCGTCGGTGCAGCTGTTGTCTGGTCTTTTTTCTCTGCAGGAGAAGAAGAAAATTATTCTGATATTTAGTTTCTGCTGTTTTCAGCGTTGGTTGTTTCATGCAAATATAAATTGGCTTGTTTATAGGTGAGAGAACTGGACATTATGTGACATTAAAGGTCATATTGATAACATTTTAACATAACACGTAGACAAATATTTTTTTCAATATAATAAAGATGCAGCAAAAGTATCTGTTTTCCTTAAAAACATTATTATGATTGTGAATTAATCATTTTAAAATGCTTGTTTTGTTTATCTCTGTAATAATTCCGACAGTTGGTTCCTGCTTTTGACAAGGTTTGTCAGCCAGTGGTATTGGTTTCACGTGGTATCTGTGTTTCGTCAATTATCAACAGTCTTGGTAGTTGCCAGTTTGTGGATTAAAAAAAAAACAAAAATGGTTGATTTCTTCAGGATGCATCCAACTTACTATACTGCCCTAATGTTAGCTAGCTAGCTAATGATGTTAGCTAGCTAGCTAATGATGTTAGCTAACGTGAGCAATGTTAGCTTCAACAATAGTTCAAAAACAACCGATGGAAAAAAAAATATTCATACAATGGCTCAATACTGCTCATCTGGTGTAATCAAAGTCTCCGGAAGCCCTGAGATCCCAAATTGATTGAAAAATAGATTATTTGCACCCTTGACACATGGTCAAGCTTGTGCACCCATCTCCCATCAGCTATGGTGAAGATTTTCCCTTTAAAAGGGTGTAAATAACGTCTTTTGCTTCCTGAAATTTGGATCAGGCCTGACGAGCTGTATGGAGCCTTTATCCGCTTCAGCTGTTCAGGAGAACGTTGCAGCTCAGTTTTGTCTGACGCTCCATCAACATGAGTTTGAGCAGATAACGACTGAATTCTCATTTCTGGGTGAACTGTTCCTTTGAAATCAACTGAATCAGAATCAGAATTTCTAAAGACAACTGTGATCTCAGAGTGTCACCTGTGATCTGAATAGTGAACGTGGCGATCACCAGTCCCGTGTTCCCGGCCTCCCTAATCCCCGTCACCAGCTGCTGCTCCGCCTCCTCCGCATCGATCGGCTGATTGAACCAGAGGTCAAAGTTCACCGCCACACGGCTTATAGCCTGACTGAGAACACACACATCGATAAAGATTTGAATATCAGTACCTTTGGCAGAATCAATTCCTGATTAATCAATTAATCAACCACTTGTGCTGCCAGCAGCTGCTGATTAGTATATTGATAGGTATTGGTGTGATTGATCAGATATCTGACCTGAAGTATAAAACCTGACTGGTCTTGTAGAGAAGCCTCAGCTCAGTGAGACTGTACGCCTTAGATATCTGTCGACCAATCAGAGGGCAGACTGTGATCAGGTGACTTCACAGAGAAACCTACAGACACACTGTGACACTGTGTAGTTTATGTAGAGGGCCGGAGTCTCGCTCCATCCGGTGGACCCCATCCACAAAACACTGTACAGCACACTGATAAAAATACAGGGCTTGATCTACTTAAAAAAAGTAAGGCAACTTTTTGCATCATTTTATCCCGTAGATCAAACAAGAGTAGTCTTTGTTTGTACAACATTAATTTTGCAAGTAAAGTCAACTCAGTTGTGTTAAGTTGACTTTAGCAAAAGTAAGTTAACATGACTTGCAAGATTAATGTTGTACATACAAAGACAACTCTTGTTTCATCTACATGATAAAATGATGCAAAAAGTTGCCTCACTTTTTCTCAGTAGATAAAACACATTATATTTTTGTCACGGTGAGCCACTTAAATCAAGTATGTGACCTACGTGTTGGTCAATCTGTCAAATATAAAAAATACATGACATTTTTGCCTCATGGTGCTAGAAAACATGACAACAAAATTAAGAGGGTGAATTCTCTGGAAACCATAAGTACACTCAGCAAATTGTGTGAGAGTTGCACTAGAGGAAAGGTTATAATAAGGCATAATACCCAGAAGTACCCAGAATGCACCACACGGGGCGGGGCGGAGTTGGAGCAGAGTAAATACAACAAGCAAATAGTGTGTTGTGTGGATCTGCATAAGAAAATGTGTTGAGCCACTTACATACAGCTTGTTAGGGAAAAAATCTAAATGACTTGTGTTTTGAACAAATGTAGACTAATTCACAACTTGATATATTAATGTCAAGAGGCAAACTTTGTTTTTTATTGTTATTATCACAGGCTTAATTATGTTACAAATACATATTCTTATATTCACTTTTTTCAGTGTAGTGAACAGAGAGAGACAAATGAAATGTCGATCCCGCTTGAATTGTGCCATGAATCACACATATGCTGTTTGTCAATTTATAAGATCATTTTTCAAGTCAAGAGAGTCGTAATTTGTCGTAATTAAAGTAAAATCTGGTTGTGAGTGAAACTGCTCGGTGAACTACATCGTCTCACTAAACACACGTCACAAACACCAACATGGCCTCAAACTCGGCTCAGAAAAGGTGCTGAAGATGAAAATCATGTGAAAGGAGAGTTGATCAGTTCTGTGAGCTGCTAATATACAGGAGCAGCTCTACAGTGTTTAAGTTACAGGTTTTGGTTCAACTGTCGGCTGTGTAGTCTTTATAATTACGTATTTTCACAGTCTTATTTGTTATTAGTTTTATGACAAACTGCGACTTTATTGAATTGGAAAATGATCTTTTGAATTGACAAACATCATATGTGTGATTCATGGCACAACTCAAACGGGATCAAACAATTATTTGTCTCTCTTCTTTCACTACCATACAAAGTTTTTATGAAATAAGGTCCCATGGGGCAAACCGGAGAGATGGGACTCCGGCTCTCTATTGTCTAAACTTGGTGTGCACCTTATGGTTTGTACTTTACAGCTTCCGTATTTTGAAGACTTTTAACAAACACAACAGACTATAAACATCAGAGCAGTGTGTACATCGATGAATAGATTTCTGTTAAATCAAACGACAAACACACTGATGCAGTGATTGATAATTCTGAGCCCTTTTCCTTGCTGTCTTTCAGAATAAAGGCTGTAACCAGCTGCTCAAAGTTACAACTACCTGTTATTTTAAAGTAAAAGTCTGTGATCTCACCCGGTTTTCAATGTCGAAGGCCAAAGATTTAAACTGCAGACTGGTGGAGTTTTTCAGCTCTTGAGAGAAAGGAGCTACGATCTCCATCCGACCACTCAGCACTGTGGGCTCGACAGGATCTAGGCACACCAACAACAGGAACATGTGGATCAATTACATCTGCTGACACCTGATCAGTTTATTAAAGCTTTGTGTTTACCTTTAGACTGAATGCTAAACCATGACACTACGCTCAGTGAGACACAGCAGACCAGCAGAAGAGCCGTCACGACGGTGAGGAGTAACTCCAGAGACGACAGTTTGCGAATCATACTGACAGCTGCAACACAGAATCAATCAATACACTAATCAATAAATCAGTCCATGATCCATAAACTTTCAAAGATAATTTCTTTAGGTTTGACTTTTTATTTTAGTCAGTTCCTGTTGTGATCCGTTCGTGTTCAGTGTGAACAGAACGATAACAATCACAGAAATCTGCCTCACTTTTCATATCAACAGCTGACTGTATATAAAATACTCCAAACATCCAAACACCCTGAATGATAAGCGTAAACTTCACCTTCACAGACAAACATGATCTGACCTTCATGTTTAAGTGTTACTTCTCTTAAACTGTGAAAGGTAACTTCAGCTTCTACTTCGTGTCAGAAACAGACTCACCTGTTTGAGTTTACCTGCCGCAGACTTCAGAGCAGCTTCTCTGTCTCTTGTCTGCTTCACCTGTTTACTGTGTGTCCTCTTGGACTCGATCACCTTTTATCGAGCTGAAAATGACTAATGACTCATTATCATTACAGACGCTGATCAATATACTGTTACTGATAATCACTCATTTTTTCTGCCGATGGAGCAACAAGTTGGGCGAGATAAACTGCTGACACACGATTCATATTATAATATACACAAAAACCGAAAAAGATTTGATTATTCCTCAGTGTCAAGAGCTGAGACATGAGAAGAGATGAAATGTTTCCTGCCTCATCCGCTCAGTGAACATTAGTGTTGCTGCATAAACTCAACTCCATGAATCATTTCTTGTTTATTACACTCTAAAGTCCAGCAACAGTAAACCTGACAGGTGCTGGACTGATGAACGTGGCTCCACCGCCTCTGCACTCATGTGGCAGCTGACATTTATTGAAATTCATTTTGGTGTAATGTTTAGATAGTTGACAGGGGACGAAACACAGCAGCCTCTGAGCGTTTGTCCACAGGAGTTATATCATAACAAAAACATTAAGAAACGCTTAAATCTGCTAACAATGTCCTTATGGTGTGTCATACATAATAAACTGATTATAAACGATAAACATATGTCCTCTTCTTCTCTCATTGAAATGTGAATCTTTGTGTATATACGTCTTTATGTCTTGTGATGAGTCTCCTTCAGCAGGTGAATGTGAAAACAATCTCACTCTTTTGTTAGTTTGAATTCATTTTTTATTTATTTTTTTTAAACTTTTTTTACAAAAGTGACAGCAAAAATACCAAAAAAATAAAAATCACACTTGAGATCAATCACAGAGGAGACATTGTGGATTAAAAAAAAGATTAAAAACTGACATTTAAAGTTTAAAAAAACAAAATCAAACTCTCTTTCAGTCGCTGAAGTCAAAGTTCAGACCTGATCAGACTGATCCAGTCAGCGTCTCTGCTGTGCTGTGCCTGGATTTTAATTTGAAATCTGACCTTTAAGATCATTTGCCCTGTAGATTTTATGACCTTAAGCAACATCAATAAAAGGTCATGTTGTGCTGCATTTGCATAGTTCTGGTTTTATGACGCTGATTCACATCTATTTTTACAACAAGTCTAATAAACACTATATTTAGAATAAGAATGACATCTTACTAAGGATTTAATGTACAGAGAAAATCTGAGAATATGTAAATAAAAAACAATACTTTGGCATAGCACCCTCATGAGTTTAAAAAAAATGAAAATAACACAAAGTTTGGTTTGTGGTCCAGGAAAACGTGTCTTTGTTGACACCGTTATATCTTTCTCACTTAGAATTACCTGGATGACTGAGAACCTTCATCAACATTGTTAACAGTTGAGGTGTTTTCATATTGTTCACTCTGAATGTTTGAATAAAGGTTTTATTTTGAACGGACAGTGGAAACAACATGAGAAACGGAAACACAATTCGACTGGAAGGGAGGATCAGGACAGCTGGTAGATGTTCTTCATCACTGACTCCTCCTCCTTATCATCACTGTCGTCACGGCGCTCTTCTTCTTCTCCTCTCTTCAGTGTGTTTCTTCCTGTGCTCTCCTCTTCCTCTTCTTCTCCGCACTCATCGATGTTCCTGTACATCTGACGAGAGGAAGATAAAGGAAGTGATCAGCCTGCCAGACGGAGCTGAGGGGCCCAGCTCACACAACAGGTGTTTGATTCATCCTCACCTGGTCGCTGTGATATGGTGACGTGTCACTGGTCGAGGGGAGGAGCCTGTTGATGAGCTGAGCAATCATTTTAAATGTTGGTCTGTCTGTGGGCTCCAAACTCCAGCAGTGCGTCATCAGCTGATACCTGAGAGGACAGGTGTCTATTAGATTCATAAGAACTTTATTACCATTTAAAGAAATGTCTGTGTGTGTTCTCACATCTCTGCTGGAGCGAAGTCTGGCTGATTCATGTGGCCGCCATCTTTGATCATCTTGTAAAAGTGGGTATCCACAACAACGTTTGGGTAGGGGCTCTTACCTGTATGAGCAGACACACACACAGAGGTAAAAGACATCAGCTACGAGTCCTAGAGTGCATTACTGTCAGAAGCATCCAATCACAGCTTCAGGCTCTGTTGCTGGGCAGATCATTTGTGAATTTAAGGGCCCCACACACCGGGTCTGACGTCGGACGTCTGAAGCGTTAGGAGAGTCGGACGAGTTAGGGAGCTTTTCTGTTCGGTGTGTTCAGTGCTGTCGGAGCCGCGCGGAAGCGTGAGGACGCCGTCGGATACTCTGATTGGTTGTTAGCTAGCTGTTCAGTGACCATTCTGATTGGCGGTGTGCCAGCGAATCAGCGCGGCGTGTGGGAGGGGCGGCGGAAGTGACGATGGTAAACAAACCACATAAACAGAGACGGCACAGAGTTACAAACAACACTTCACCGTTCGTTATTTTGGGGATAAACCAGCGTATGTTTGGAAGCCATGGCTGTGTGGACCGAGGACTTTGAGGAGCAGCTGGCTGCCCTGGTGGAAGAGAGACCACCGTAATACGACATCACGCAAGTAATGCTGAGCTAACGCTGTGTGTGCTTTGTTCTGATAAGCTACGGTCCGCACTCCGTTCTGTCATTTCCTGTTTTTATGTTTTGGGTGACTGGCACGAGACTAGCGCCACCCGATGTTTAGGAGACTTATTGCATTTCGCGCAGGCGCAGAACGTATACGCTGCTGTGTAGCCGGGGCGGTGTGTTTCAATGTGACTTTTCTACCGAACGGATCCGACGGAGTGGTCGGAGAAGGAAGTCGGATAAGGAAGACGTCGGACCCGGTGTGTGGGGGCCTTAAGGGTGAAGTTTGGTTGCTGTCAGAAGCATCCAATCACAGCTTCAGGCTCTGTTGCTGGGCAGATCATTTGTGAATTCAGAGGTTGTTCTGACTGTGTGTGATGTCGCAACTGGCGCTAAAACCCATGGGCACTGTAGCCTGGACCGAACCTCCGCTCAAAAATTCAGTGTCACAATCAATAATCAATATTGGTCATAATCAGAGCTGTAGTATGACTGGATGTCACGTGTTGCCATGGTTACCCAGAGAGAAGATCTCCCACAGTAAGACTCCGTAAGACCAGACATCACTCTGGACGGTGTAAACACACTGGAAGATGCTCTCTGGAGCCATCCACTTCACAGGTAGGCGAGCCTGTCAAAATAAAACATGGAAAATGTCAAAATAAAACAGAAAGGAAGCAGAAGTGATTGTAGATGTTGCTATGGAAACAGATACATGAAAGGGTTAACAAAAAAAATTTATTCAGTTTAAGAGTCTAAAATAGTATTGCGTATTTTGTTTCAGTAAACAGCTGAGCTTCTGTATTTGTATTTAGATAAAATAAAATTTGGCAGGTTAAAGGTTACAGGTGACAGGTTGTTGAGTTTTAAACACCGACGTACTGTACAAGTATAGAATACGAGCAGTGTGTAAGGGTTTAACACTGACATTTCCCTGTACGATGTAGCTGTCGTCGTTGCGGATGTCTCGGGCCAAACCGAAGTCACAGATCTTTGCAACACAGTGATCAGTCAGCAGGACGTTCCTCGCTGCTACATCTCTGTGGATACACTGACAGACAGAAAGGTGGAAAGACAGTGAGATATAGGTAACATATAGAGGCAGACAGGTGCACAAAGACAGACCATTAGCACTAAATCTTTATCATTGGTTGTAATGATAACATCAATCATTGTGTATATTTTGTGAAGGCAAATTTCGGTTTTTAAGCATCTGTAGTGCTTTTCACATTACACTGAGGGAGCTAATAGCCCCAGGCTAAGGTAGCTGATAGTCGCAGGCTAAGAAACGTTCACACTGGCAAAATACTGCCACATTCCAGACAGAGCGAACCCCAACTTTAGCCAAGGGCTTGCTAGCTCTGCTCCAGAGCAGGTTTGCCCCGACTTTGCTGGGTTATCCCCAGAAAATCTACTAAAACCAGGCTTTGAGGTACCAGTGTGAAACAGGGCTGAAGTAAACAGAGTAGTAACACAACTGTCTAGAATGTATGATAACCCTAAGCCAGGGCTAGTACAAGTGTGGTGTGAATGGTAGAGCCCCTGGCTTTGGGGTAAACCTGGGTTAGCAATCTGTTTGTGAAAAGGGTTATCCCAGGATCAACTGATAGCCTACGGCTTAGCATAGCACTGTATTGCATTGTCTCGCCATTTCTGCATTATTAGGACTTTTCTCCTCTCACAACTTTAACTTACTTGATTTAAATAGTAGGGCTAGAATCAGGTTCAAGTTAGGGTTAGACTAAGGGAATGCATCTCTGACAGTTAAGGTCCTCGCAAATATGGAATGAAAAAAACATATGTATGCGCTCTTACGTTCCTGGTGGACAGAAAGTCCAGACCCTGAGCCACCTGGTAGGAAAACCTCATGAGGTCACCAACAGACAGACTGCCTGTCTGAACACCTGAGAGAGAATCAGAGAGAAAGTTAGACAGGATTGACCTCAGAGACAAAAACAAGTTAGATGTGTTCAGATAAGTTCTGGGGAGTTAAGGTGAGTTTCAACGTGTGTTCAGGCGTTTACCCAGGTTTGTTTGTCCTGGACTCAGAACTGGCTGCATCTCCTGATAGTCTGAGGAGCAGGAGATACCACTATCACTGCAATACAGAACACACACACACACACACACACACACACACACACACATAGTGACATTGTAGTTACATCAGTACAGGGCTGCAAGTAATTTTCACTATCGATTACTTATTAGTGGGCTGTGCTCGCAAGCCCACTATGGACACCTCTATAGCAAAGCTATAGGTGTCCATAGTGGGCTGTGCGAAGCAAAACGTGCGGCTCGTTCTGACTCGGTATGCTATTATTTTTATTTCCGAAATATAAACGGGTCGTGACGTAAGTCGCAAAAAACTGCGAAAAATTTCCCATAAGGAATGAATGGGACGAGGTCAGAAAAATCGCAAAAAAACGACGTTTTTCAAACATCTCCTTCTCTGGCATACTTTGACCTAGAGACACCATTCGAACTTTAAAATGTAGGCACAAGTCTTTTCTATTTGAGTTGTATTTGAACATTCTTTCTACGATGTTTAATTTTTGAACGACGACCCTTAATTGATCGTGAGTGATTTCGAAAAAATTCAGAAAAATTAAGGATTTTCAATGTGTGTGTATTGCGGAATGTTCGCGCAGCACCAACTGGCAGAGTGGGGGAGCCTGAAAAAAACTCTCCGAAAAATTTTTTTTAGATGATGATCCTAGCCACAGATTTCACACTACAATAGTAATATTTTCCAAGAACGTAGCCACAGTTGTCTTCTTTCTCACAACGTGTCCACTTTATCGGGAGTATGTACGGTTTTTGAATTATCTGCGTCTAACCGACACAAACTCCAACAACTGCCCCCATAAGCCCCAATGTTAAACGGGAAGAGGATTTTCGGAGAAAAGCAGAAACTGACCCTTTTTTAACTCGCTCCTATGACCACATTTTTCAAAGTAAGACCACAAAACTTGATGACTGTGTTCTTTAAGGCCTTTCCCGCTTGATGGTGAAAAATTTTTGCCGATATCATCTTTGATTTTGAAGAAATAGCAGTAGTTTGATGAGGTGCTCCTCATCTGAAATCACTCTGAAATCAGCTGTCTCAGTCACTGTTGTCAGGTGCACTTGGCACTTGACAACCGTCACTGTGGCAACCGAGATCCTCTGGGCCAACAGAGAGATCCTCTGAAAAACTCATGGACATCTCTGCCATACTTTGACCTAGAGACACCATTCAAACTTTAAAATGTAGAGACAAGTCCAGGCCGTCAACGTGGGCTTTGACTTTTTTGCAGCTTTTAATTTTTTTTAATAGTCAAGGCGGGGCCAAACCGCACAGTCCACTCTCGCGATTCCCCGCAGGGGAATTGTCTAGTTTTATCTTTACAATACAGAAAATATACAGATCATTGTGAACTGAGGCTAAATATGACATAATTCTCTATTCAATCAGCCTAGCATAAACTGTAAACATGACCTTTTAGTGAATAAATGTGTGTTTTTCGTTGCAGCTGTTTATTCAGTTAATGTAAAGAGAAAAAGCTTCAGACCTCCTGAGCCGCGCATGCTCGCTGGTCATGTTCTTATAGAAGGCCTCCCCCTCCACTTCATCAACACTCAGAAAGGACTCCATGAAGTCCTGAGCATGAGCCCGCAGGAAGTTGAGTAAGTCGCCATGGCTACAGTACTCCGTGATCATCAACATGGGGCCTGATGGGAGGTAGAGAGGTCAAAGGTCAAAAGTTAGAAAGCTGATGCTCACTATAGTTGTTGTATATATTAGGACTATTTTCAGCAGCGGACTGATCCACATGTGTATTTCTGGCAGTAAATAGAAGTCACATTTATATGTTTAATTGTCACATCCCTACGTTTGTGACATGGTTGTAGTTTGACACTGATTGTTACCACACTTGTGGTTAACAATTAAAACCGTCATTACCTCCTTGAGTGCAGGCGCCCAACAGGTTCACAATGTTGTCATGGTAACCAAGATGGCTGAGGATCTTCAGCTCCGACATCAGAGCTTCACGTTCCACAGATAGAGCGCTCGCTGTTCATTAACACATGAAAAATAAGTCTGTGTCATCACAACGATAATGTTTGGTACATGTAGTGATGATAATGATCAAGATTTGTTCACGGACGTTTGAGCATCTTGACGGCGACCCGTGTGACGTCGTTGTCCTTTCCCAGACCGTATGCTGTTGCTTCCACTACTTTCCCAAAGGCCCCCGAACCCAAAACAGCACCTGACAGAGAGAGCAGGGTCAAACTACACTTCAGAATGTAAACTAAATACATTTTACTGAGAGAAGGTAATGTTAAACACTATGATCATGTCCTACATCATGACTATTGACCTCAGTAAAACCCTGGCTGAAGCCTGATTGTGTTAAGATTTAAATTGAAATTATTATTGCATTATCTAATGTTGAATTAATCACTGTCTCATACCAAGGCGGAGTTTGTCTCTTGGAAACTCCAACTTGTAGTTGTACGGCAGCTGGGTGGGGTCAACAAAGGTATAGTTGTTTCCATCTGTGCTCTCGATGATCTTCCAACGAATCTCATATTTGGGTTTCTAAAAGAAGAAGTAAAAACATGGCAGCAGTGATAATGAATGAGTCCATGATAAGAAACTTATCTGTCAGTGTTTATGTGATGAACATTTCAAGAGGTAATTCCACGTGTTTCCATTTTCTTTAGTTTGTATATTAATAATAAAGCAGAATCAAATAACGGAGCAGGTTAAACATTTATGCAGATGACACTGATATATATATTTCTATCAGATCTATTTCCTCAAGTTTCACCCAGTTATCACAGGATCTACAATCTCTAACAGCGAGATTTGAAAATGCATGTTTAACAATGGACAATGAGAAAGCTGTGTCACTCAACACACACAACATGTGTAGTTATTAGTAGTAAGTAGTGGTTTTTATTCCACTGTGTTCTTATCTCTTTTATTCACGGTTTTATCTTGTTCCCAACAGTTACCTTGTCCCCAGATGCTTTTATCTCCTTTACTTAAGTTATTATCTTGTTTCCAAGGGTTAATATATTGTATACAACATTATTATCTTGTTCCCAGTTGTCATTATCTTGTTCCCAACAGTTACCTTGTTCTGTTTTTATCTCCTTTCCATAAATAACTATCTTCTTCTCAACAGCTGTCGTTGACTTTTAAAGCCATTTTATTGTGCATTTGTTTGTGTTTTGGGCTATTTTGTTTGTATTTTCATGTTGGGTTTTGTGTATTTGTGTAATTGTTCATCATTGATGAGCATGACAAAACAGCTTAGGATATGGTGTTTGGCACTGGTCATTTAAGCAGGTTTACCTCTATACTATCCCTCTAGTAATAAACAAACGTACCTGTCTCCACTTGTAAAACACGACCAATAAAAGCAGGAGAAGTACAGCAGCAGCACTCAAAGCTCCAATCAGAGGCTGCGTGAAGAATATTTTAGGTTGTCCTGCAGAACCAAAAAACATCACCACATTTATCAACAAAAACCAGGCCACAAATTTGAGTCACATATGAGGTTTTTCTAATAAAACAACACACTCCGACACTTACGAGGATTAAAGGTTTCACGAGACTCTCCCACGTGGTTGTAAGCGACACACTCCGCAGTGACATCATCACCAGCTGACAGAGGAAGGGTCAGGTGTTTCATGACTTCCTCCTCATCCTCCTGTGAGGTCACATCAGCTGGGGAAACCTTGTAGGTGGAGACATCTCCACACCTGCAGAGGAGGGGAAGGTGAAGATCAGGGCCTTGGTGCTTTGTCTAGTCTTTTTGTTGTTTATTAATTTCATCTTATTTTATTGGGTATTTTATTCTATTTAATTCTCTCTCATTTTGATGGTGATTTATCTTAATTTACTGTGCAGAAATGTTTTATCTTGATTTGACTTTGCAACTCTGTTTTGAAAATTATGAATAGGATTAACATTATATTCATTTTTGCTTCAGATAAACAGATAAATCATCAGGATGTTGTTGAACTTTGCAGCCAGCAGGGGGTGCTGGGAGAAGTTATCACTGTAAGTCTGGTTGGTACATACGTGTCCTGGAACCCTGGGCAGATGTACCAGAGGATTATGGGTAGTGGATATCCAGCGCTTCTGCAGGTCAGAGTGTCGTTCTCCACACTGACTACAGCACTCGGAGAACCTGGAAGATAATGTAAGATTTTGTATGTATCTTTAACTCAGAGGATTAAAACAGTGGCAGAAAAAAATGTAAGAAATAATTTATTCTGGTAATAAATTATTTCTCCTGACCATTATGCAATTAATGACAGATTAAAGATTTACAGGTTGCCAGAATAAATAGATTGTGTGATCATCAGAAAGAGAAAAGGGAAAATTGCGGTATTGAGGAAGAGGAAGAAAAAGAAGAAGAGGATGAAGAAGATGAGAAGAAAAAGCAGGTGGGAAAAATATACGATTCAAAGTTTCTCACGGTAAATTTGGAGGTTGATGTTCTGTGAGCCGTTGAAGAACAAGTTGGAGAAGTGGAATGAGTATTGACCTCGATCCTCCTGACGAACTCGCTCCAACAGCAAACTTGCCTCCGACCTTAACCATGACAAACACCACCTTAATGCCAACAATACCACCTTATGCATAAAAGCTGCTGGGCCTGATAACATCACCAACAATGCAACCTTAACGAACAAATGTGGCTGCTGTAGCTTGACAAACCTTAAAATAAACAATACCACCGTAACATCAACAATAAACAAACCTAAAGGTGGTATTGTTGGTGTAGCAGGTCTTTGCCTGATCTATGGTAGAAGTCTCATAATACTAGCCTACAGCTCTTAGCATGCTAACCTGTAGCCGTGAGCAGTGTAGGTCTCCTGGTACACCATGTTGTTGTTCTTGACCTTTGTTGGTGTCGTCCAGCGCTGGTCACCGATTGGAGGATATGACTCTATCACAAAGGTCAGCATCACATCTTGACCTTCATAGACCTCCACCGTGCTGCTGCCGCTGATATTAACACTGCTGTCCCCATTTGCATCCATAATATTGGCGCTAACATTAGCGATTAGTTCCTTGTTCTCTTCTAGTGAACCACTGCTAATTTTAGCTTCAAGCTGTTGTTGCATCTTCATTGGCAAGCTGCTAATGTTAGCAGCCAGGTCCTCGTTGACTTCTGTGGTCTTGTTTTTAGTGTTACCATGCTGCGTCGGCTGCAGGTAGATCCGCAGGTAGGGACTGTCTGGAGGAGACAGTAGACATCACGCTAAGATCAGTCTATACACGTTCACGCAGAGGGTCATTTGGCACTGAAACCAGTACAAAATTATTATCTTGTTCTCCTAAGGTTATTATCTTGATCACACTATCACTTGATCAAGTTATTTTGTTTCTCAAAGTTGAATTTTTATGTTGCTCTAACAAGTTTTTACGTCATTCCCTTGTGTTTTCATTTTATTCCTGAGCTCTCATTATTATCTAATAACAGATTAATGAAATATTAATCCCACAGGTTTATTATCTTGTGTTGTCACCAAATGTTTATACCTAGAACTCTGAGCCGTGTGGTTGCCGTGGCGACTCCAGCGTCATTGATGGCTGTGCAGGTGTAGGTTCCACTGTGTGTCAGACTGACAGCAGAGACCGTCAGAGTGCTTTCCATGTAATGGCGGCCGTCAAACGGTTTACGGTTAACAGGAAGTTTTAGCATCTGGAACAAACAAACAACCAATGAAAGTCAGAACTGACAGTTTGTTGGATGTTAAGAAGACACACGTGTGACCTCTGATCTCTGACCTTTTTGTTCGGGTCTGTCCAGGTGAGGTTGTGGAAATGGTTGGGGTTACTGCTCAGACAGGTGACCTCAAACTTCTCTCCTTCCAGACGGACCGATACAGCCTGACTGACAGACACGGAGGGAGGATGACGCAACCCTGCAGACAGACAGGTAGACAGACAGGTCACTGGGGAGACAAGAATTGGATATAACCCAAGACAGACCAACAGAGAGATGGGTATCATTGTGGACCACCAGCAAGTTTACAGGAAGTCACAGTCAGAACTTTTTAGGGAACCAGTGGCAGGTCTGCAGGTGAATAGACTGGTGTACAGACAGACAGGTAAACAGACAGAGACAGGTAGTTAGACAGGTCTTACTGGGGACCACCCGCAGGTCGACAGCTTCGGATTTGAACTGCTGTCCGTCCTTCCAGCCTGAACAAAAGTAGCGTCCGTTGAATGACCTCTGCAGGTCTCGGATCAAGGCTCCTCTCTTGGGGTCAAAAGTCACATTCATGCCCCGGGGCAGGCCCCGCCCCCTTCCCCCACTGCTGCCCTCTGATTGGAGGGTGAGGTTAGTGACTGACGGGTCGGTAAGCAGACACCTGAATAGGAAGTCTTGGTCTTCCTTGACATCGGGGGTTTTCGAGATGTGACGAAAACGCTGCTGGGGCGAGCAGGATCTGAGAGAAGGGGAAACGGGAAATGAAATCATTTTTTAAGAAAACTGAATTAATCTGTCTGACTCTGGCAGGGGGCGTGGCCTCAGCTCATCTTACCTTTGACATATAGGTGGCTCCACGTGTACAGGTGTTCCAGGCTCCGGTTGGTGTACCCACAGCGGTACGTCCCAGTGTGCCTGGGGCTCGACCTCTGTATTTGCACCAGATCCTGCAGATTGTCAGCATACATCAGACTGAACGCAGTGGAGGACCATCGGACCGAGCCGTTACCATGACAACTGAGGGTGAAGGGGGTACCGGCTGTCAGGACCACCTCAGTTTGGTTTGGCAGCAAGTCAGAGTTCAGATAGGCCAATGGAGGACCAGGAGGCTCTGAAACAATCAAACAGTAAATCAATTCAATAACTCTGAAAAACAACACCTGACCACACCTGTTGTCACAAGTATAGACTGCACCTTTATCCAAACCAAAACAATCCAGTGATGCTTAAGTATTTTATTTTCTGAATGATGCTGCTACCAAACTGAAATTATATTTATATATCATTTTATCACCATTTTTATTTGGCAAATAATGAATTTCTGAACCAAATTCTATGATCCGTCCGGCACATTTTGATTTTCCCTTATCATTTCACGTGATGAGGATAAATTGATCACCAATGTCATTACTATTCATCCTGTGGGGAAAGGTAATGTGTGAAATAAACTTCCTCACAATTCATTCGCCAGTTGTTCAGACATTTAAGCCTGAATGAAAGTGGTGCCCATCCATGGAGCCATGCAGTAAGCCTGAATAAAAACTGAGTTTAAATGAACAAGACTATGTTTGAAACCTGGTGGTGAGCGTGTCTGGCCAATGTGCTCCTGAGGAAGTTAATTAGGGCGTCTGTGCCTCGCTGTGGAACTTTTTGTAATGCTCAACACAGTGTTTAGCTGTGAGGGCCATACGGCAAAAGTGAAACCATTGCATCTTAAAATTCAAGATGAATGTGCTCCAAATGTATTTTTATTCTACCTTTATT
>JBBNBP010002580.1:0-21155 GCA_039737535.1 Lagodon rhomboides | reverse complement strand
ATTTTCCCCCAGAAAAAAGCCTCCCTCCCAGTGAGTAAGAGAGTCAGACAGCATCCAGTTTACTGATGGCGATGATGTAATTATGTAATTTAGAGCGAAAAACGTCACTCTTTCACGTTCCAGGTTGTTTAGTGGATCAGGATCTCAATCACATAACAGCATCCATATGATTTTAAACCGTTAGAGGGTACATGTTTAGATTAACAGGAGGACACCTGGGGAAACACCTTTAAAAAAACACACAGACATCATCATCATGACTTGTACTGCCACGCCTCTTTAGAAGCTGCAGCGCCGGCTTTCTGTATGAATTATACAGTGGTTCGTCATAACGCCGGAGTTGCTTGGCTTTGTGTGAACAAACAACGGTGGAGAATTGGCAAACCGCCGATAATGCGGTGTCTCTGTGTGAAAAGGGTTACTGTAGGAAAAGTTAATGTCAAAAATCATAAATACAGCAGCGACTGGATTGAGAAATAAACTGATCAGGCATAACATTATGACCACCTGCCTAATATTGTGAAGGTTCGCCTAGTAGCCTATAGCCAAAACAGCTCTGACCTGTCAAGTCATGAACTTAAGACCTCTGAGAGTGTCCTGTGGTGTCTTTCTCTCACTAGGACGCTTTTTAGTGGATCCTCTGGGTCCTGTATGTTGGGGGGTGGGGCCTCCATGGATCAGTCCTGCTCCAGCACATCTTACAGATTCTCTATCAGATTGGGATCTGGGGAATTTGGAGGCCCGGTCAACACCTTGGTCCCTTTACTGTGTTCTTTGAGCTGTTCCTAAGCAGTGTTTGCGGTGTGTCAGGGCACACTGTCCTGCTGGGGGGCTACTGCCATCGGGTAGTGTTGTTGTGATGAGGGGATGTACTTGGTCCACAACAGGATGGGTGTCAAGTGGCATTCACATGAATGCCAGCACCCAAGCTTTACCAGCAGAAGATTGCATTGTGATGGGATGATCAATGTAATTTATGTCACCTGTCAGTGGTTTTAATGTTGCGGCTGATCGGTGTATGTGTAGATTAAAACTGTTGTGGGCAAGCCAATCTGTGTACACCTCTGTTGCAAAGGACTACAACCTGCGGAGGCACTGATTAAATTTATCCACTGGGCTCTGCAGTTCGCCAGCAGAAAATCCAAAGGGTCAAAGGGTCATATTGAGAAGATTAACCAGTAAACATAAAACAACAAGGCGAACGGTTAAAAATGTAAAATAAACATATTAACCGTGTGCTCAACGACCCTGTGTTTCTTTTTATGGATCATCCATCCAGCCAGTGATTTCAGCTGTCATTTTGTTCTGTTGACATCAGTGTGGCAGAAAGGTCACTCGCTGCAGGCCTTCCTCAGAGGTAAGGGGAGGGGCTTGAAAGTCACTTGAGTAATCAAATGCACCTGAGTGGGGGGATGGGAAGAGAATCTGACAAATCTGACAAAGGCTGCATGGAGGAGGAAAGGAAGAGTGAGAGTATGAAGGAACCTAAATAATCTGACCCAAAAAAAAGGTGAAAGTGATGGAAAACAACGGCTACCCCAGGAGTGTGATAATCAGACAGCGGCAACGTGGTTCGCGGCACTTGGAGGCCTGAAGTGACTCCATCAAGAAGATCATACGGCAGATAAGTGGTCTAAGCCTTTCGGCTCTCCAGGCTTTTCCAAACCCCTTTCGCCCCTATTGTCAAACTTCCAGTGAAATCCTGCCCACTCCTCTCCATCTTCCCTACCGGCCCCCATCCACCTGCAAACATCTCTTACATTCAAAGAGAACTGGATTTTTTTCATTCCCCCCCCCACACACACACACTTTACACCTCACACACACACCCTCACCTTCTCACATTCACTCAGCGCTGGGACTAATGAACTTGGACTGAAGGTACACCCATTCACTTGGACATTTTTTTCATGGTGAATGCGCTTTTGTTTCTTTTTTGATTCATCTAATGGACTTTGAAATGCTAAATCTTGATTTTGTTCTTGGTTGTGGAAAAGTGTTAATTTACTGTTAGATTAATTGGTTGTCCCTCCTTGGTTGTTTGTTTTACTTGCTATTGATAAAAGATTCATTTGTATTTTCAAATCTTTAGTTGACTAATATTTTGTGTGGTGTTGTATTCTTTATTCTTTTGTAGTAAGGGTTTGGTTGAGCTAGCGGTATTGTGAATTTTGCGTTAGAGATAGTTCTCAGGGTTACTTATTTAATATTTATCGAACCTAACGACAGGTTCTGGCACACCTGTCTGGCGCCCAACGTTAATCTCTGAACCTGAGCCTCTCTTTTTTCAACCCTACGCTACAGAAATGGCACCCAACATGGTGCCTTGAACCTTGAAATGTGTTGAGTGAATTTTTTCAATCCTAACTATGTGACTATTTCATTTATAGTTTCATTTCATTTCATTCATTTATAGTTTCATTTCAGTTTAATTTCATTTATTTTTTTTATTATTAATCCATTATCGTTAATTTAGGTTTAAATACACCTGACTGCTTTGAATATTGAATTTTGATTGAATACTGCATTGAACTGTTTTTGTGGCACGTTTTGATTTTGGTGACAATTTCAAATTGAATGTGATAATTTCTTGAAAAAAAAAGACTAATCAACAGTTCATGCCTGGGTTACCCTTAGTTGAACTTGATATAGAAGCTCCTGATGTGCAGACTCCTGTAAGTACTTATGGTACAGACAGGGCATTTAGTGCACATTTACAGACATATTTCCAGACACCACGACCACCTTCAGTAAAGACATCTGAAACTCATGACCACGCCCAATTTCCTTCACACTTTGAACCTGCCCATTCGCTAAACCAGTCACTTACTTGGGAAACAGAAGCTGTGCCACCCTTGACTGATCCAGGAGGAGGCCCTTTCATGCTTTCAGCCTCTTCCCCATATTCACTGTCTCCGTCTCAATGCGATCTTCCAGGAACCATCCCTACTCCCGCACAGGACTTAAATCAAATTGCAGCAAAAACCCAGGAGGGTTGGATCAGGATCCATAAAGGAATGGAAACACAAAGTATTGCAATAAAACATCTGACGGAGTGTGTTGAAGAAGTTCAAACGTCTTCCACTAAAAACTTTCAAAATCTTATGGATAAAACCAGTGACAATCATCTTGTCCTTCTGTCAAAGATCATCTCTCATAAGGAAAGTATGGAAACAGAAATGGATAAACTCATGAAGGGAATCAAAATGGTGGTGGAAGAAGAGCTAAAACATTCTGAACCACCTCTTTTTGCAGAAATTCGCTTCATGATCGAGCAACTTCAAGTGGAACTTCAAAAGGAACTGAAATGCTTTCACACCACGGCCCAGGAAAGTATCTGCCACCTGGGGGACACAGTTAAGGAAAATAGCTCTGCAATAACAAAACTGGCCACACATCTTGGAAAAGAAGAGACGGAGAGGAAAGAACAAATGCAAAACCTTGAACAGAAAATCACCTTTCTGGACAGACGACTTGAATCTTTCATAGTAGAAGCTAAATCTACCTCTACTTATCCAAGTTCTAGTCCATATTCAGGGGAGAAATCTTCACTTGCAACCCCTAACTCAGCGGGTACAAAGAGTGATCACATTAAGTTAACCTTTCCTACATATGGGGTATTCATGATGATCCTGATCCTCTCAGTTATCTGTCAAAGTGTCATGACTTTCTTGCTCTTCATCCTTTATCAGATGCTGATATTCTTGCCACTTTCAGATCTGTTTTCCGGGGAACAGCCCGCGACTGGTGGGAAATTGCCCGATCTAAGGTAGCTACTTGGAGTCAATTTGAGACAGTTTTTTTGGCAGCTTTTCTTGCAGAAGATTATGAGGATGAGTTAGCAGAGCGTGTTCGAACCAAGAAACAGCAAGAAAATGAAACCATCAGAGACTTTGCCTTCACATATAGAGCTCTTTGTAAAAGATGGAAACCCTCTCTCACAGAGGCTAGCATTGTTAAGATGATTCTGAAAAACATCAAACCTTTTCTGGCTAGTCAACTCAGGGGTCGTGTTGACACTGTGGAAGACCTGGTGCGCCTTGGTCATCAACTTGAAAAAGATCATGAACAGCAGCTTGAGTACAATGCAAGGATGTATGCTAAAAATATTCCTCCTTTTTCTAAAACCATGCACCCTGGGCCACCTGTTGAAAAAAACAGACCACCTGTCTTATGCTGGAGATGCAAAGGTAACCACCTTCCTGGTTCTTGTCCACATTACAGCTCACCAGACACTTCCAGCAATTCTCCCAAGTTGCAGATACAGTACCTAAATACTTGTCACGCGTACACAAAACAAAAGGTCTGTCTGGTAATGGTTTTGTTTCACTTGTAAAAACAAGAAAATCTGGAAAGCAGCCACCTCAGCAAGCACTGAAGAGTGGATCAACTACAGAGATGTCTTGCACTCCACCTGATTCCTCCTCTAGTCCCCTACAACTTATTGTGCCTATTTCCATAAGTGCATGGTGTGGAAAAGCAATAGTTGACACTGGAGCCAGTTATACTCTCATTCATGAGTATCTTTGGTTGGAACTTAAGGTTTCCAAAGATATCCTTCAGCCATGGACAGAAGGTCCACTGTATCTGGCTAATGGTGAAGCAGCTACTCCAATTGGATGGGGAACCCTCACCATGGCTCTCCATGGGCATGTGTCCACTTTACCTGTAGCTGTATTGGGACCAAAAGCTCTGGCCTACAGCGTTGTTCTTGGCCTAAACTTCATTTCCAGTGTCGGAATGATCATCGATGTGGCTGATAAAGAGTATAGCTTTAAGTCGATGCCCTCAGCTACTCATCCATTCCAACTTGGTAGTGCACACTACTCACAGAGAAGAGAACATGAAAAAAAAACACTCAAATGACCACCAACAACTCAGCCCTGAATCTTTCACTGATAAGTTCTGTTCCACCTCCCATTCTCTCTTTGGAGCCTGTTCGAATGGATGTGAAAGATTACATCGATGTTGCTGTGAAGGATGCTCATTTACAGGACAGCGACAAGAAACTGTTAAGAAATCTCCTTGAGTCTAGCCCACAGGTCTGTACTAACCAGCCTGGTAAAACTGATGTTTCGCAGCACTCCATCTACACTAATGCCTGTGTGCCTATCAAGCAAAGACCTTATAGACTCTCTCCTGTCAAGCAAGCTATCGTGGAAGAACAACTAGGAGAAATGCTGGCTACTGGAGTCATTGAACCCTCCCACTCAGGATGGGCATCTCCTGTTGTTTTACCTCCGAAGAAGGATGGCGGTCATAGATTCTGTGTTGATTTCCGCAAAGTCAATGCTGTCACTGAAACCGATGCCTATCCTCTTCCGAACATCAATGAAATCCTTGAGTCACTTTCTGGAGCCACGATTTTCTCTACCATTGATTTAAACAGTGGATACTGGCAAGTACCCATGGATCCAGAAAGCAAAGCAAAAACTGCATTCATTACTCACCTTGGATTATATCACTTCAATGTTATGCCCCTTGGACTTAAAAATGCGCCCGCCACTTTCCAAAGACTAATGGAGAAAGTCTTGGAAGGGCTCCGCGAAATATCTGCCTAGTTTATCTAGATGATATCATTGTGTACTCATCATCTGTGACTCAACATCTTGAGCGGTTACAGACTGTAATCGATCGTCTCTGCAAAGTCAATCTGACTGTTAATCTCAAGAAATCTAGGTTCTGTCTGGAAGAAATTAGATTTCTTGGACACATTGTCTCTGGTAAAGGTGTCAGTGCTGATCCTGACAAGGTGGAGGCAATTCGGTCCTATCCGGTGCTAACAAATCTCAAGGAAGTTCAGAGATTCTTGGGGCTGGCAGGCTGGTATCACAAATTTGTGCCAGACTTTTCAAAAGTTGCTCAGCCCTTGAATGACCTAAAGAAGAAAGGAAAACCTTTCATCTGGAGTCAAGCATGCCAGTATTCCTTTGACAAACTCAAGTCAAGCTTGATTTCGCCACCTGTCCTGGGTCATCCTAATCCAGACCATCCATTCTTAGTCTATACTGACGCAAGTGATATTGGTCTTGGAGCTGTACTTACCCAGCGAACGGACAATGGAAATGAGGAAGTTCTTGCTTATGCAAGTCGAACACTAAACCAAGCTGAAAGGAATTACTCTGTCACAGAGAAAGAGTGCCTTGCAGTCATCTGGGCACTAGAAAAATGGCAGCACTATCTTGAACCTAAGCTATTCACTGTCATTACCGATCACGCTATTCTAAAGTGGGTCCTTTCATCCACAAAAACCACGAGTCGCTTGATCAGATGGTCACTGAGGTTGCAACGTTTTGACTTTATTGTGGAGTACAGGAAAGGAAAATTGAACGATGCTCCTGATGCCCTCTCAAGAATTCCCTCTAAAGTTGGCTTTTGTCTATACTCTCCAAATGGTGATGTGACTATTCCAATATCCCTAAAAACCATTCGCGAAGAGCAACATAAGGACATTAACACAGAACAACTGATCAAACAGCTCGCTGAAGGAGATGGCAAAGTGAATCAGGGTTTTGTAATCCGGGAGGATAAGTTGTATCACAAAACAAAAAAAATCAGAAAACCAGTTCCACTATCGGCTCTACATTCCCCGTAGTCTGGTTCAACCAATGCTCCTGAACTATCATGAAAATCCTTTGAGAGGACATGCTGGAATCTTCAAAACCTATAAAAGGTTATATGAAGTGGCATATTGGCCTGGAATGTGGACGGATGTAAAACACTTTATCAAGCAATGTGTTATTTGTCAAAGTCTAAAAGCAGGTAACCAAAAACCCGCTGGAAAGTTGCAACAAACCTCTGCCAATGGCCCTAATGAAATGCTTGGCATTGACCTCATGGGACCCTTACCTAGAAGTTCAGAAAGGAATGACTACTTGCTTGTGATTGTGGATTATTTCACTCATTAGGTGGAATTTACCCCTCTGCGAACAGCTACAGCCACGACCATAGCCCGATTTCTGAGGAAGGATATTTTTACAAGATGGGGAATACCTGACTACATCTTGTCTGACAGAGGACCTCAATTTGTGTCTTCTATCTTTCGTGAACTCTGTAACCAGTGGACTGTGATTCCCAAGCTCACCACAGCATATCATCCACAGACCAATATGACGGAGAGAGTGAATCGCACTCTAAAAAGTATGATAGCCTCATATTTGGATGACAATCATGGTAAATGGGATCAATACCTTCCGGAATTCAGATTTGCCATTAACTCCGCAGTTCAGGAAACTACAGGTGTAACGCCTGCTGAACTACAAATTGGCAGGAAGCTGAATAGTCCGATGGATAAAGTTCTGAAAGGCAGGATTTTATCCCCTGACGAGCCTGCATATGATGTTGTGCATCACCTCACACAACTCAAAACAGAAGTGGAGGAAAACATAAAAAAAGCAAAAAAAAAAGGCAACTGAGGAATTACAATAAAAATCGCGCAACGTTGGTTACAAACCCAAACAGAGAGTGTGGGTAAGAAATTTTCCTCTCTCTAAAGCTAAGGAGAAATTCACAGCTAAACTAGCAAAAAAGTGGAGAGGTCCTTACCGTGTAGTGCAACAACTTGGACCTCTGAATTACCAAGTTGTTCTGGAGGACACAGGTTTGGATGCAAGAACTGTGCATGTCTGCAACCTTAAACCTTTCTACCCCAGTGCAGAGGATTTTGAGTACATGGAAAGAAAAAAAATAGTGGACCTGCTACAGGAAAGCTCAGAAGAAGAGGATTTTTTAGGGTTTTAGTTTGAAGTCTGAGCCTAAATCCATCACTGAGCGACCAGTAGGCACGGTCCTGTCAAGGGGGGGGAGAGTGTGGCAGAAAGGTCACTTACTGCAGGCCCTCCTCAGAGGTAAGGGGAGGTGCTTGAACGTCACTTGAGTAATCAAATGCACCTGAGTGGGGGGATGGGAAGAGAATCTGACAAATCTGACAAAGGCTGCATGGAGGAGGAAAGGAAGAGTGAGAGTATGAAGGAACCTAAATAATCTGACCCAAAAAAAAGGTGAAAGTGATGGAAAACAACGGCTACCCCAGGAGTGTGATAATCAGACAGCGGCAACGTGGTTTGCGGCACTTGGAGGCCTGAAGTGACTCCATCAAGAAGATCATACGGCAGATAAGTGGTCTAAGCCTTTCGGCTCTCCAGGCTTTTCCAAACCCCTTTCGCCCCTATTGTCAAACTTCCAGTGAAATCCTGCCCACTCCTCTCCATCTTCCCTACCGGCCCCCATTCCACCTGCAAACATCTCTTACATTCAAAGAGAACTGGATTTTTTTCATTCCCCCCCCCCCACACACACACACTTTACACCTCACACACACACCCTCACCTTCTCACATTCACTCAGTGCTGGGACTAATGAACTTGGACTGAAGGTACACCCATTCACTTGGACATTTTTTTCATGGTGAATGCGCTTTTGTTTCTTTTTTGATTCATCTAATGGACTTTGAAATGCTAAATCTTGATTTTGTTCTTGGTTGTGGAAAAGTGTTAATTTACTGTTAGATTAACTGGTTGTCCCTCCTTGGTTGTTTGTTTTACTTGCTATTGATAAAAGATTCATTTGTATTTTCAAATCTTTAGTTGACTAATATTTTGTGTGGTGTTGTATTCTTTATTCTTTTGTAGTAAGGGTTTGGTTGAGCTAACGGAATTGTGAATTTTGCGTTAGAGATAGTTCTCAGGGTAACTTATTTAATATTTATCGAACCTAACGACAGGTTCTGGCACACCTGTCTGGCGCCCAACGTTAATCTCTGAACCTGAGCCTCTCTTTTTTCAACCCTACGCTACAACAGTAGGCTCTAGTAATGCAAGTAATTCAAGTTATCAAAATGTTCCAAGCGTTTATCCAGTGTAACTAAGTGCTGTGGGGCATCAAATACAGTGGCAAGTTCAGATAATCTTTTAACATTTGTAATCTTTTTGCTCTCTTCTGTGGTATGCTTCATAGGAAAGGCTGTGATGTAGTTTGGTAAGACATGTCATAACTGAACAAATTATACCAAATGGCTGACATGATGTGTTGTAGAATATATTTGTTTCAAATATGTGTTTACTTTTTGGCTATATCACAGCTTTTGTTGCAAAGAAAAGTAAGTGCTTGATGTAATTACTTAAAGAAAGCCTATGTTCCTTTTTAATTTATGAGGACACTGCTTTTGCAATTAAAAGTTTTAAAAATGTGGTAGCACGTTGTGTCAACTGTACATACATAATCAGAACAATTGCTCAGGTAAATGTCCAGGCCCCAGGAGCTTTCTGAAATGTGTCCCCCCCCCCCCAGAAATTTCGAGCTTATAAAATCCCATACAGCCTGCTCTGCTCTCCACCATCTATCTATTCTGCCAGGAGCCAAAATGGTGACAATGACATATGGCATCAAAAGTAAAATTTGTCATTGAAAACAAAACCTGAACTAACAAAGCATTGGTACAGAGCCCCTTAAGGGTCATTAGTGAGATTTTTTTAGGAATACTTATGTGTTACCTCGCAATATGTTTTGTGTTCCCTCACATTACCTTGTGTTTCCTCTCAATACTTTTTTTCCCTTCCGTTCCTTACAAGTGTTGGATGGATCAAACACAATGGCCTATTTTGCCTTTACCCTGGTCTTCTGTCAGGTCACTCATCTGTCACAACTGCTCTACACTGTTAGAGTGTCTCTGGGCTCGTTAGGTAGTGTACAGGTCAGCTTACTCTTAGAGTAAGATACCACTGGATGCATGTGCTTTGTGTTCCAGTGCTGGTACGGTTTTGCTCCATCATCCGGCAACCCCCACTGGCTGCGTATTGAGTCTAGCATGGCGCAGCACTGCTCGACAGAGGAGTGTTCCCAACCAAAGGATTTGAAGAAACTTGTACTTGTCTTGACTTTTGTGCTGGCATCAACACAGAGTGTTTTATTTTGACTGGATGTTATTTTGTTCCGTTGTCTCTGTGTGTGACTTCCTGTCTCCTCTGTGCTGAATTCGGCTGAATTGCTATGTCGTGCTCTGGAGCTGGGACAGAGCAGATACCAAACGAAGTGGAGCCAGTGGAATTAAACACTAGCCCCTTTCACACAGGAGAAGGCGCATTATCTCCGCAGCGGCGGTTTGCTAATTCTCCGCCGATAGCGATTCACACAGAGCGAAGCAGCTCCGCATTAAAGACGAACCGATGTGAATTCACACAGAAATCCGGCGCTGCGGCTCCTAAAGAGGCGTGACGGTACACGTCATGACGATGACGTAGGTGTGTTTTCAAGGTGTTTCCCCGGTGTCCCCCCTGTCAATCTAAACCCGCGGATAGTTTATAATCATATGGATGCTGTTATGCTGTGTCGTGATTGAGATCCTGACCCACCAAACATCCTGGAAAGTGATGTCGCGCTAAATTACATAATTAAATAATCGCCATCAGTAGACTGGACGCTGTCTGACTCGCGAGGACGGAGGCTGTCTTCCAGGGGAAAGTTCACCGAAGTCTCGGTCGGGAGGGCTGACCGTCGCGGTGATTTATTTTCATAACAAACACTCGTGAGTTTAAGTTTTTTGCCGGTAACAGACGCTGTTTTTCTGGCAAAAATGTGTCGGTCAGACAGACGGGAGGACAGACAGGAGGACAGAGGCTTCTCCGCTTATATGTGCGCTATTTTTTTCCTCATATAAGTTGCCAAAGACAGTTACAGTTAGGCTACTACGTTACTGTTGTTTGGCCCTGTAACGTTGCTTTGTGGGACATTTCTCTGTATTAAGTTGAGTGAAGGACCTGTGTAGTTAACGGACTGTCCGATCGACACGCCCTCGATACGCGCCGCCGGCTTATCTGTTCACACTGGTTCGGCTCGCCAATAATGCGGCCCTGACACTACCCCCAGAGGCGGATCAGCGCGGAGCGAAATTTCACCCCTCGCCGCATAGGAGAGATTCACACTGGGACGGATGCGGAGAATTGGCGCACAGAAGCCGCACCCGAACGCCAGTGTGAAAGGGGTTACAGACTAGAGTGAAACCTATTAGCTTGTGTCCTTTCAGTGCCTCCTGTGCTCTTCCCTCTGTTTTCCCTTTGTTGCATGTTTGTCTCCCTCTGTCGGCCAGTGTTATTTCTCCTCTGTGCTTCCCCTCGTTATCTCACCTGTCCTCTTCCCTCCTCTCTCTCCTCACCTGTTCCTTGTCCCCTCATCAGTGTGTTGTGTATATTTAAGCCTTTATTCCCCATGCACTCCTTGTCAGCTCGTTGTGTGTGTTCGTGCGATGTCCCCTCAGAGCTTCCCTGTGTTTCCTCCCGTGTCTCCTGTCTCCTGATGGTATGTTTTTGGATTTAGACTTTTGGTTTTTCTATGTTTGATTTGAAACTTGCATTTTGGTTGTACTTTGCTTAAGCCTTATTTGCTACTTTGTTTAGTCCTCGGTTTTCTATTTTTTTGATGGTTTTTGTATTTCTCAGCTTTGTTTTAAATAAAGCTGGCCTTTTGTTTCCCCCATTTCCTGCCTCCTGAGTTTGATCTGCATTTGGGTCCTCCATTACAACCTCAACCCTAACAGTAACGCAAAGTAGTCCAAAAACAATTATTGCCATGACCGTTAGGAGCTCTGTATATTGGCATTGAAACATTTGTATTTGAAAAAGTTGTATTTGGCACTGAAAAATTTTACAATGAAAAAGAGAAATGCAGACATTAAAAAGTATTTCATTTTGTTTTGATATTTTGGGGGATTTTGATGTAATTTTTAAATGTCTGTATTTTCTCAGTGTCACTGAATTTCTCTTTCAACTTTATGTCACTGTTAGTGTGGAGATGAGGAGTTTGAAGGGAGAGGCAAGGAGTCTAGAAGAGCCGCATATCTATTCAAATTAGCAGGGCGCTAATCCCGAAGTTAGTCGGCTCAGCTAGCAGAAGTCTGTTATGCGCACTCCACAACACAGAAGATTTGGTAAATTTTATATCCTGGAAGTCGAGCTTTTTTTGCTTCATGCGCCACTTAGCAGCATGGAATAAATGGGGCTCCAGTCTCCGATGCTGTATACAGGTTTTAATGTAAGCTCCATGCTGACAGATTTTCGTGGCCCTGGCAGTCCACTGTTAAAGAGGGAGGGAGATCTTTGGGACCCACATCCATGACCTAGTGCCTGTTCTTGGCTGTCCTACTGGTCATTATGATGATGGCAGAGCATGCAGATGCTGCTACCAGTAGCTCCTTCAATCCTCGCTACATTTGTGATATATTTTTCTATTTTTCTGCCTTCATGTCCCCTTTTTCTGAAGTACAATTTACCTACAATAGAGATGCACTATTGACATCGGAACAGGTTATGTGGGGTTTGGACAGAGTGCAGCAGACCTCGAGAGGACCTCCACCAGCAGCATCTGCCATGCAGCCAGCCAGATCAGCATGACAAAATGTCTTCACTGTGACCACCCCAGTAAGCGAGGGAAGAGAGGCAGCATCACAGCTAAGCTAACTCAACTTGAACCAAGAGCTATTTTTCTACCAAACCTTCTTCTGGCTAATGTCCAGTTGCAGGAGAATAAAGTGGATAAGGTGCATCTGAGGCTTACTCAGCAATGGGAAGTCAGAGACTGCTGTGCGCATATCTTCACAGAGACGTGGTTAACACCTAACATCCTGTATCAAGTTGTTGCACTGGATGGGCAGACCTTGTTCAGAGCTATCAGGACAGCGGACTCGGGTAAGAGGAGAGGAGGGAGGCTCTGTGTCTACATAAATAATGCTTGGTTCCAAAACACAGTTAAAGTGGATTGAAGTGGATATTCACCAGATATTGAAATTCTGATGCTATGATGTTGACCATATTATCTAGCCAGATAATTCACCAGGGTTTTTATTGTTGCTGTGTACATTCCTCCAGATGCAAACTCAAAAAATGCACTGCAGGAATTGTAAGATGTTATCAACAGGAACATGACTAAACAACCAGATACCGGAATTTTCATAGAAGCTGGTGAATTTAATCAAACAACTCTCAGAACTGTTTTACCTAAATTCCACCAGCTTGTCCAGATTCCCACCAGAGGAAGCGGAATTGCTTTCCTTCTTCTGCCTACATGCTCTCAGCTGATAAAGGTCAAACCATCAGTTAAAACTGTGGACAGTGTGGACAGATGAAGCTACAGCAGACCTATAGTACTGTTTTGGGTGCACAGACTGGCAAATATTCAGAGAGTCTGCAATTCAGGATGACATCATCCGTCTTGAAGAATATACATTTTCAGCAACATCATATACCAGCAAAGTTGTTGATGTGGTGATCACAAAGACAGATCAGTCCCCAACCTGAAGGCCTGGATGAATGAAGAGGAGAAGGCTCTTTTCTGGTCAGGTGACAAGGAAGCATACATCACTGCCAGAGCAAGACTGAAAGCTGGCATCAAAGAGGCAAGAGGAGACATCAGCAGAGACTGGCAGGGCTGATTGCATTCTGGCACCGTGCCGGCTCTCCGCGTACTGGCATGACTCCGAAAAAAAAAAAGAAGAAAAGAAATCGGGTTTGCCCAGAGATCTAACATACAGTTCTCTGGCTCTCACAGACTTTCACTCAATCACACTACAATAGGTCTACTAGCCAATCAGAAATACGGTGGGAGCGGGCCTTGGCCAAACAGATTGATACAGAGAGCAGTCGCTCCACGTGCTGTTGAGTCTGTGTTTTCCATACTCGCAATGTGCACCGTAGTGTCAGAGTGGACCGCAACAAATGGTGCAGGGCTTGAATAGAAGAGGTGGGTAGCGATGGAAAGCTCTTTGGGAGCTGGTGCCAAAAGCTCCGTCAATCAGGTGCATGCTTCTGCACGTTGTGCGCAAGAAGGCTAATGTATGGAACTAGCAGGAAAAAAATGCTATCAGGGCATGAATCACGAATACGTTCATAAAGCAGCTGTCATAGCTTTGCCCATAGATGTGCTCTCAGATTGACTGTAGGTGATACGTCTTGTAGGTACCAGGGGCATGGGGTCAGGCTCAGGTTGTTTTTTTTTTTTTTGCAATCACCACTGGACTGGAGAGGGACATTAACCCCCACAGCGTCAAAGAGATGTGGCAGGCGATTCAAAATCTCACAGACTAGAAAAGTAGGCATCATGTCTGAGGCCACACAGCTAGATGAGCTGAACACATGTTATGCTCACTTTGAGCTTCTCAACAAAGACTCAGCTGTGAAGTCTACTCTGCCTCAGGAGGACCAGCCACTGTCAGTAACCACAGCGGATGTGAGAAAAAAAGAGTGAATATAATTAAGTCTAGATAATATACCTGGTCATATACTAAAATATGTGTAAAGACACCTGGTTCAAGTCCTATTTATCAGACCGATCTAATTTTTTTCACCAGTTAACAGTGAATCCTCACTGCATACCAAAGTCACTGAGTTCACAGAGTTCCATAAGGTACTGTGCTCAGACCAATACTATTCACTTTATACATGCTTCCTTTAGAGAATGGCATTAGAAAACACTCCATTCAGTTTCATTGTTATCAGGGTTCCCACGCATCCTTGAAAACCTGGAAAACCTGGAAAATGTATCAAACATTTTCCAGTCATGGAAAACATATGGAAAATTAGAAAAAAGGACAAATGTCCTGGAAACGGTTAAGTTTTCCTGGAAAATTATTTCAGGGTTCCCACTCTCCCTGAAATTGCTTTCCAGGACTTTTCCAGGACATTTTCGCTGTCCTGGAAAATAATTTCAAGGAAAGAGTGGGAACCCTGGTTATGCAGATGATACACAATTATACTCATCCATTAAGCCAGATGACACTAATCAGTAAACTAGACTTCAAGGATTAAAAAAAACCTGGATTGGGCTGCCCCATTAACTCTTTAAAGAATCTCCAGCTGATCCAGAATGCTTCTGTACGTGTCTTATTAAAAAACATATTTCTCCTAAATCAGCCTCTTTGCACTGCTTTCTTGTAAAATCCTCCTAAAAGTTCCCTATTACCTCACTCGAATGTTGCGCTCTCAGCTGGGGCGCCGAAAAGGGGGAAAAGGAGAAGGATTCTAGGGGCCCATGATTAAGAGGGGCCCAGAGAGGCCCCTAATAAAATTATAATACTGACAAAAAATAATATGACACTAAGTAAGGGGCCCAGTGAAAAATGATTTTCATGGGGCCCAAAATCCATAGCGGCACCCCTGGCTCTCAGGATGCAGAATTACTTGATGTTCCTAAAGTCTCCAAAAATAGAATGGGAGGCAGAGCCTTCAGCCATCAAGCTCCTCTCCTGTGGAGCCATCCTCCCATTTCAGTTCAGGAGGCAGGCTGTGTTCAAGAGTAGACTTAAAACTTTCCTTTTAGGGCCTACACAACCTGTTAGCTATGCTGCTATAGGTTTAGACTTCTGGGGGACTTCCTATGATGCACTGAGCTCCTCTTTCTTTCGCTCAATCTGTACATTCACTTGATGTGCGGGAGGGGGTGGGTTGGGGTGGATTGTGGGTGGTTGTTGTGTTATGTCTCTGCATTATTACTCATGTACATTTTTTTTTCTTTCCTCTTCCTTTCTTTGTATTGGTGATCTTTTTATGGCCTTATCTCCATACACCTTTCTCCATTCCTGATAAAACACGAGCTCAGATTTTTGGAATGTTAAAGGCTTGAACAGCCCCATTAAACGATCAAAGGTTCTCTCCCATTTGAAGTGCTTCAATGCTGATGTAATATTCTTACAGGAAACGCATTTGCATGATAGAGATCAAGTCAGACTTAAAAGCCCTTGGATCAATGATATTTTTCACTTGACTTTTGACTCTAAAGCTAGAGGGGTAGCTATTTTGGTTAATAAAAGGGTTCACTTTACCACCACTAAAATTATAGCTGATAGGAACGGCAGATATTTGATTGTAGCAGGCCATTTATGCCATAATTAGTAAACATTTATGCTTCAAATTTTGACAACCCAGATTTTCTAAATAGACTGTTTGGTACCCTTCCATTCTTAGACACCCATTTCTTAATTCTTGCTGGGGATCTGAACTGTGTGATGAACCCAACCTTGGATCATTCTAATCCTGCACTCTCACCCAGTCTTCCATGTCCAAATCAATTTTGGATTTTATAGTCCAGAATGGGTTTGTAGACCCTTGGAGATTTTATAATCCCCAAACTAGGGTATATTCTTTTTATTCTTATGTGTGCTAATCTTACTCCCGCAATTATTATTTATTTGGTCCCCAAAGTGACATCCTCCGAATATCATTTAATTATTATTTCTGATGTAATAGCCCCTCTCCTCCACTCTATTTATAATGAGTCCCTAGAATGTGGTTCATTACCTCCCACTTTAACCCAGGCCTCCATATCCCTTCTCTTAAAGAAGGGTCAAGACCCTACATCTTGTACCTCTTATAGGCCTCTGTCGCTTCTTAAAGTTGACGTTAAACATTTGCAACTCATCTTGAAAAGGTTCTTCCTATAATCATATCAGAGGAACAGAATGGCTTCATCAAAGGGTGTCAGCTGTTTTTTAATGTCCGAACCCTTTTGAATGTAATTTTCTCTGGACATTCCTCTTCAACCCCGGAAGTAGTTATTTCAGATTGATGCAGAGAAAGCATTCGATCGGGTAGAATAGCAATATCTTTTTGAGGTTCTACAATGGTTTGGTCTGGGGAACAAGTTTATTTCTTTGATCTGACTTTTATATACTTCCCCTCAGGCCAGCGTCCACACAAATAACTTTTGATCTAGTTATTTTACGTTGTCACCCGGCACCAGGCAGGGCTGTCCCCTCTCTCCCCTACTTTTCGCCTTGGCCATAGAGCCCCTCTCAATTGCATTAAGATCTCTCTCCCAAATTCGCAGTATCTCTCGTTCTGGCATAGAATTAAAATCGTCCGTGTATGCTGATGACCTTCTTTGATATATATCAGATCCGCTGACTACTATTCCGCCAATTTTATCTATGCTAGAAAGATTTGGCTCTTTCTCAGGCTATAAAGTTAATCTCCTTAAAAGTGAATGTTTTCCTATAAATTCCCTTGTAAGTATTTGGGGATCAATGTGACTCGCACCTTACCTTCTCTCTCTTCTGCCAATTTTTCTCCACTACTTACCTAGGTTGGGGTAGAGTTCAAGAGGTGGAACTCTCTCCCTCTGACATTGACAGGTAGAATTAATGTGATCAAAATGAATGTCTTGCCTGGATTTCTTTTTCTGTTTCAATGCATTCCTTAATTTTTGCCCAAACATTTTTTTTAAATCTTTAGATCAGACTGTCAGTCCTTATTGCAAAAATTTACTTCTGATTCGCGGTCTTGCCTTACCAAACTTTATTCTATATTATTGACATACATAAATTGACATACTTCAATTATTGCTTCAATCTCCACAGGTGTTACGGTGTAAGCTTGAGACACAGTCATGTGTATCCTCTTCACCTGCTGACTTACTCACGTCTTCATTGCTTATCAATCCTTTTAATTTCACAAAGAATCATTTGGTACTCTCTACCCTAAAGATTTGGTTTCAGTTTAAGTGCCAATTTAAGTTTTTGTCTGCGTCTACTTTGATGCCTTTAGTTGATAATCACCTATTCCCCCATCTTTTATGAATACCTCCTACAAGTTATGGCAAAATCGAGGCATTAAGGTTTTCAGAGACCTTTAAAAATGGCACTTTTGCTACTTTTTCAGGCCTTTCTTCAGATTTCAATTTACCTACATCCCATCTATTTCTCTACTTTCAAATCAGACATTCTGCTTCTTCTCTTTTTCCATGTTATCTTTCCCTACTTATTAATCAACCATGGGATGACCTCCTGACCTTGAAATCCCTCCAGAAAACGCTAATATTGAAAATTTATCTTCGGTATCTCTCAGTTTTCAAAACCAAAAACTCTTGGGAGCGCAAGCTTAGTATAAATCTGACAGATCAATTTTTGGATAAGGCTGTACATTATATACGCTCAACTACTCCTTGTGCCAGGCAACAGCTTATACAGGTCAAAGTATTTCACAGAGTCCAATTCAGCAACTCTAGACTGAAATCTGAAATACAGTGAACCCTCGCTATAACGCGGTTCACTTTTCACGGTCTCGCTGCTTCATGGATTTGCATCATGCATTGTGTTCTGCATTCTGATTGGCTAAACAGTCTCTCCGCGTCTTCTCTACCTGTGTGTCAATGACGTTATGGTTTAATATGTACACGTACGTAAAACCGCTTGCCAAATTGAAGAAAAAAGAGCGACAACAACTACCGATAACTATGTTCTTCTCTCCAAAAAACACACCTGCACCGCAGGCTTTAGAAGAAAAAAACGCCACAGAGCGGAGTCAGGATGCAGCGGCTCAGTCAGAAGAGCAGTGAAATACTGTACTGTACACGTCAGTCACTATTTGTCCTACTGTACTTTGTATTTTTTTTCATAATCATTTTTCATTTTCTCCCGTTCCAATCCGTCACGGTGGGGCGGTGCTGATCCCCGCAATATCAACCCTTCAGTTCGTATTGATGATTAAAATTATTATTTATTTATTTATAAATATATTATATTACAGTACAGTACAGTAGTTATTTGTAACAAAACAAACAAAAAAAACAACAACAAACGTTTATACAGTACTTTTATTTGTTAAACAAATGCTTGGGCCTGTAAAAAGGTTTTGTTCCTTGCTTTCAATGTTTTATGGAGTATTTCATTGTATAATAACTGTAAAAAAATAAAGGTTTCTACTTCACGGATTTCGCCTATCGCGGGTTCTTTTTGGAACGTAACCCCCGCGATAAACGAGGGTTCACTGTATATCCTAATGTTCCAGAGCAGTGTGATAGATGACATGTCTCTGCCTGTAATTTAAGTCAAAAATAAAGACAGACCCCTTTATTGCTATATTTGGGGTCTCACCTGTACAACTTCCCATTAACTCTTTACAATCAGAAGTTTTAGCTTTTTCTTTCCCTCTGGCGACACGTCGCATTTCACTCCTCTGGAAGTCTCCTGAAACCCCCATGTTGGGAATCAAAATGTTATCAATTAAATTATTATAGTTGATTAACAAACTGTAGGTTACTATGATTCATTAATTAACATGGGGCACCACCCTGAATCAACATACCAACAATACCTTAACTACCTTATGGATTATAACAAAAACTGATAAAAACCAATATTTACAAAGCAAATTCTAGCATATAAACATTTAACAATTTACCAATAATAATCAATTAACAAATCACAATCATTACAATGTCATTTGAAACTATTTACAAGAGTATAACCTAACAAAGAAACTTGACTTTGTACTTTTTTTAACAATAGTCATGTTTGGAGAGGGAGGAGCGTAATCCGATGCAGACAGCGCAGCGGCAATACGCCCACGCAGCTGTTCTCCACAGTGCAGGTCCTGCTGAGGCTGTGCACCTCCATCATCTAGCACCTCTTCCACAGGCTCTAGCATGTCGCCATCCCTGATACAGAGGTTGTGCAGAATGGCACAACAGGCAATCACCTTGACGGCAAATGCGGGGTGCACCTCGAGAGCCTTGAAGAAGACCACTCGCCATCTGGTCTTCATGATGCCAAAGGCCTGTTCGATTACTGACCTTTGCATGTTGGGTTAAACCTTCCAGCGACCACACCTTTCACAGGCTTTCTGTAGGGGGTTACAAGAGCAGTTGTTTGGTACATGCAGGGGTATGCACCATCCCCTAGAATGATGATTGTTCTTTATTTGTATTATTTTGTCAGCAGCCCTGTGGATGACATGTGGACCGTGGGATGCCATACACTCTGGACACAACACGATAGGATGTCGCACTCGCCAGCCAAAACAAGAATACAAGAACCTCGACAGCATGACCCCATCAGATCAGAAGGCGGGTTACTGGAGCAGCTGGATACAGCTGTTGGACAATGGCTAAACAGGCTAAACAGTCATGTTTGAGCAACTTTTTCAAAAAACCACGTCAGACTGAAAAAAAATTCAAACCAGGCTGTGCTCAAAGAGGCTGGTCATAACAAGGCATGCTAAGGGAATGAGGGAAACACGTCCTCATCACCATCCCAGGATCTTACGGTTGGTCAACCACACAGGTCCTTCACTCAACTTAATACAGAGAAATGTCTCACAAGGCAACATTACAGGACCAAACAGAAGTACTGTAGTAACTGTTACTGTCTTTGGCAACTTATATGAGGAAAAAATATGCAGATATATGTGGAGAAGCCTCTGTCCTCCTGCCTGTCTGAACGACTCTTTGTCACATTTCTGCCTGAAAAACAGCGTCTGTCACTGGCAAAAAACTTTAACTCACCAAGAGTTTGTGTTGAAAAATAAATCACAGCGACTGTCAGTCCTCCAAATCGAGACTTCAGTGAACTTTCCCCCAGAAAACAGCCTCCGTCATCGCGAGTGACAGAATCAGACAGCATCCAGATTACTGATGGAGATTATGTAATTATGTAATTTAGTGCTGAAAATGTAACTTCGTCACTCTCCAGGATGTTTTGGTGGGTCAGGATCTCAAATCACTATGAATGGCTTCGTGTGCAGTTTGATTGCACGCAAGGTGAAATTGGAGGGATAATACCCACTGTTCCAAAAAGGCAGATCAGCCTACCGAGAGGAGTCCGCCTCTGAAGTCAATAAGAAATATCGCGAGACACAAGTATCTTGTGTTATAACAGGGTTACTCACTCTAAGTCTGTGTGCGGGTGTGTGTGTGTGTGTGTGTGTGTTAGTAAAGGTAAAGAAGCTAAGCGAGTGCTTAGCAGACAACAAACAATAACACAAGGACCATGTGGTACACAGCGGCTCATATCTCCCTCAAACAGTAGTGAGCAACCGCGAATCGAGATTCGTTTACCGTCCGAGGTAGAACACGACCTACTGTGATCACAGACGGCGGCAAAACCACACAAGCTATCCACTGAGTGGATTTAGCTTTAGCTGTTAGTTTTTTCTTTCTCTTGACATCAGTGACGGACTGGTAATCTGGAATTTGGGCAGATGCCAGAGGGGCCGCGGGCCCTCGTGGGCTGGCTCGACCAATCAGAGAGCGGCAAGATTGTCGCAGCCATGCGGCCCTTAATCGCAAACGGCGGCACCAAGATAATTTTTCTCTGCCCCATTTCAATAATGTTCTTAGGCTAAGTGATAGCCAAAATTTTTCCAATTCCTTCACACCCATTGGAACAGTCATCTGAT